>JAEIFU010002103.1:0-50848 GCA_018904235.1 Lordiphosa stackelbergi
TCAGAGATTAAAACCGTAACCGAAACCGTAACCCTTAACCGCTAAAAACACTTTAAAATTTGTAACCGAAATCGTAACCGAAAAATTTTTTTCTTATAACCGTAACCCTATAACCTTTATTACCATAACCGGTTATCAGTACCGAAACAGAAACAAATAAACGGGTTAATTTCGGTTTTCCTCTACTAGTAAAAATTTCGATAAACGTAAATCAGTGCCGGGATAATGTAGAGGACAGAAAAGTGTGCTTGTGTTAGTGAGCAAGAGAGCTCTCTCCAGACTACAGCCGTTTTACATGCAATTCAGTGTTCACCGATTCACACAACCATAAGTTCGGCTAGCGTTTGCATAAAAACATGAGTGACTTCGGCCCCTGGTAGCTATGGCTGGCCGGCTCTGGTCTAGACCTAGGCAAGCCAAATGGAGAGGACAGAAAAATATACCCTTTCTCTCTGTCACTCAGTTATGCATGGCCGGCTCTGACGTAAATTTGATGTATGCACAATGAACATTTTACATGCATACATTGCGCCGCACTATTGCTGACGGGCACAAAGAAAAAAGAGAGCGAACGAGAAAGAGTGAGTGCAGCTAACCAAAATCTTTACCCTTCTCATCTTTCCATATACATATGTATGTGATATTACACTGGATGCTGGCTAGTTTAGCCGATCCAAAAATGTACGACTTCGGCTCAAATTTGGCATCAGCTAATTCTGATTTTTTCTGTAACCTAAGGTTCTATCTGGATTTAATGTTAATTTGAAATCAAAAACAACTCAGCATTGACCAAGCTTTAGTCTCACGAGTTAGAATTTAGAGAACCAAGTCTGTTCGAGAATGATGCTTACCTATGTGCAATATTTCTTGATCCGAGATATAATGTGTCTTTATCTGCCGAGCAGAAAATTAACTGTATTGAATTGAAATCTGCACCATCAAATAATGGACAACCATAATTTGATTGAATTATCAGGTGAAAACAGTCCAAAACCAAGTTGGTCGGAAATTTCCAACAGTTCTAATTAAAAACAATCTGACATCTTCATTAAAAATATGTTTCTAAAACAAAAAATATGACTTGGCAGGGTAAACATATTGGAACGGTGGGAAAGAATTAAACAATATTTCCAGATCTTTTTAAATTATCAAATGTTTTGCTAGCAGTACCACCCACACAATTAAGTTTTGAGCGTTGAGGAGTAGAATTTATAATGAATCCCCGTTTTTGTCTGCATGAATTGTCAAATTGATATTTTATACTAATAACCGTAACCGTAACCAAAACCCGAAACAGAATTAGATTAATAACCGTAACCAGTACCGTAACCGATATTCCACAACCGTAATATAACCGTAACCGGAAAAAAACGATCGGTCCAAAACAGTAACCGTAACCCAAACCGTTATTACGTAGTAATAAAGGATGTATGCCAGAGCCGAATTGCCATCGGATTCCCATTACGAATGCGTATACTATTTTTAAAATTGTAATGCAGAATGTTCGCAGTCTGTTTGTCTTCGATTACAACCTCTCTAGCGAAAAGCAGCAAATTTAGTGCATTACTTTTCCACAGAACACGTTGAGCCCTGCGCCGCTTTCTTTCCTGTTATCCCTCTCTATTATTTATTACTATGACCAGTGTTGCCACATCGGTTAGTGATTTCACTCTCTCTCACTCTAAATTTCTTACTGGATTTCATTGCCCACTTTTTGAAGTCATTCTGATTTTGTCGTTTGAACGAAAAGGTCTTGCTTTATTTTTTTTAATTGAAAAAAGAAAAATTTAATAAAAAACAAGTGGAAAAAGTGCATAAATTAACAACAATAATCGAACCGCAGGTAATGCTGAAAGCGTCCAAATATTTTTTGTCCACGCTTTTTGACTGCAAAAATCAAACCAAAAACAAGTGGGGAAAAAGTCCATAAATTAACAATAATATGTGTCAAAGATTTGCTTGTTAACATTTTTATCTAGTTTAAGGAGAACGGTGAATTTTTAGTTTAAACTCTGCGTCCTCGTTTTTTGTCCATAAAATAACAATCATTATGTATCATAAATTTGGTTGTTTTATATTTTGAGGCGTTGTGAAAAAAGCATTGCAAGCATTTTGTTTTCTCGGCCAAAGCTGGCAACACTGCCGTTGACTTCTCTTTCTTTTTACCGTTCATCACGTTTTTTTCTCTCCCTTTAAATTTCCCGCTGGGTTGCATTGTCCACGTTTTTCAGTCATTCTGATATTATCCTTTGAAAGAAGAGGTCTTGATATAGTTCCTTTTAATTGAAAAAAAAGTGGGGAAAAGTGCATAAATTAACAACAATAATCAACAAGGTAATGGTGAAAATGGCCATGTATTTTGTGTCTGTGGCCACGCATTTTTGAGTGCAAAAAATCATAAACAAATTAGGTGGAAAAAGTCCATAAATTAACAATCATATGTATCAAAGAGTTGCTTGTTAACATTTTTATCTAGTTTACTTATTTATAGTAAATTTTGGTTTAAACTTTGCGAAAAAAGCATTGCCCTCGTTTATTTTTCTCTGCAAAAGTTGGCAACACTGCCGTTGACTTCTCTCTCACTCTCTTACTCGAAGTTTCCTACTGGGTGGCATTGCCCACGTTTTGAAGTCATTCTGATTTTGTCGTTTGAACGAAAGGTCGTGCTTTAATTTTTTTTAATTGAAAAAAGGAAACGATTTAATAAAAAAAACAAGTGAAAAAGTGCATAAATTAACAATAAAGCAATTAAGCAGGTGATGGTAAATTTCTTTTTTGTCCACGTCTGTGACGTCGCTTTTTATTTACTACAAAAAATATTAACCAAAAACAAGTGCGGAAAAGTCTATAAATTATCAATCATAATGTGTATCATAAATTTGTTTGATGTAGTTTAAGGAGACTTAAATTTTTAGTTTAAACTTTGTGAAAAAAGCATTGCCCTCGTTTTTTTTTCTCGTTGAAAGTTGGCAACACTGCCGTCTTGACTTCTCTTTCTCTCTCTTACTCGAAGTTTCCTACTGGGTGGCATTGCCCACGTTTTGCAGGCATTCTGAACGAAAAGGTCGTGCTTTAATATTTTTAATTGAAAGAACAAATTTAATAATAAAAACAAGTGGGAAAAAGTGCATAAATTAAAAACAACCAAACAGCAGGTAATGGTGAAAAAGGTCAAATATTTTTTTTCCCGCCTCTTTTTGACTGCAAAAATCATAAACAAAAACAAGTGGGGAAAAGTCTATAAATTAAAAATCATTACGTACCATAGATTTGATTGTTGATATATTTGAAGCAGTTTAAGGAGAACGTTTAATTTTTAGTTTATGCTTTGTTAAAAAAAAGCATTGCCCTCGTTTTTCTTTTCTCGGCAAAAGTTGGCAACACTGCCGTTGACTTCTCCTTCTCTCTTTTTCTCGAAGTTTCCAACGAGTGGCATTGCCCCGTTTTGAAGTCATTCTGATTTTGTCTTTTTGAGTGAAAAGGTCTTACTTTAATTTTTTTAATTGGAAAAAGGAAAAAATTTATAAAAAACTGGAAAAAGTGCATAAATTAACAACAATAAAAAGCAGGTAATGGTGAAAGTAGACAAATATTTTTGTCCACGTTTTTTGGCGTCTTGTTTACTGACTGAAAAATCATTGTTTGAAAACAACACAAACAAGTAGGAAAAAGTCATAAATAACAATCATTGTGTATCATAAATTTGATTGTTGGCTTTTAAAGAGAACGGTTAATATTTAGTTTAAGCTTTGTAAAAAGCATTGCCCCGTTTATTTTCCCCCCCCAGGGTTGGCCTTACTGCCATTGACTTCGCTTTCTTTGGCAGTTCATCACATTTTTCTTTCTTATAAATTCCCACTGGGTTATCTTGCCCACGTTTTGAAATCATTCTGATTTGGTCTTCTGCAAGAAGAGGTCGTAATATAATTTTTAAATTAAAAAAATAATAATAAACAACAAAGTGAATAATTAAATAACAATAACCAAACTTCAAGTAATGATTTTAGTTTGTGGCTCGTTGCGCCCATTTAAACTTAAATTTGTTTTGTTTGAAATTGTCTTTCTATTACCCAAAAGGAATCCAAAGGAATGGCCCCATCTCTAATGGCCGTTTTGCTCATTTTCAATTTTTATTACTTCATCCTCTTTGTTACTAATACATATAGCATGTATATGTTTTCCAATATTCAACTCTTGAACTTTTCAAAACCTTGCTGCTTCTACCACCAGTGCTAGGTTAGGTTAGGTTAGGTTGCAATAGTTAGAATAGGAGAATCCTCTTTTTCACTTAGGCTGTGAAAGCTGTGGACGGAATTATCCATCTCTATCTCTGTCTCTGTCTTTACTAATGTTTCGTCTCCCTCTTTCTCGAAGCTTCGCACATCTTTTTCTATGTACAGGACACCAGTTGGCATGCAGCCATTGAAACCTGCTATCAGCAGACCTCCAAACATGTTTTGGACATTATGCTGGGTCCACACAAGCTATTAGATCATTTGCATGGCATGCGTCGCTATTTGCTGCTGGGACAGGGCGATTTTGTTAGCATTTTGATTGCCAACATGAAGTAAGAACCAGGCTATGTACATCCCCATGCCCTCACTTACTTTGTCCACTTGCAGGGAAGAACTGGAACGCACTGGCACTGAAATTTATACCAAGGCTGAAAACCGGTCCTGAACCGAACCCCTAAGAACCGGTTCGGTTCGGGTTTTTGGGTCCGACGAACCGGACCATGAACCGAACCCCTCATATTTTTGACTGCTCGAACCTGAACCCGAACCGGACCACTTTTTCGAAAAATTAGGTTCGGTTTGGCAAATTAAGTAGTTTTTCCAACGACACATACAGGGACATATATAGAAATTCCTTGTAATCTGACTTGTATTATTGAAGAAGTTTTGTAATCCTACGACATTTCTCTAGTTCAGATTTATACTTTTGAATGACAACTGCAGAGCAGAAAAGGAATGGAACCGTGAAGAATGTAATGTTGATGAAGGTTGCTCATGTGAATCAAAAGCATTTTTTGATTTGGACGATGACCCAGTTACCTCAATAGATTACCTGGAGGACTCTATAATTACAGTCCCCTCTTAGTAGTTAACGATTTTTAAAGGAAGTTTAGTTTGACTTTAGCAGAGAACGGTCACTTTATGAAAAACTAGTGCTAGACTGTGTGACGCGATGGAACTCAGCCTACAAAATGTGCGAAGGTTTACTAATTCCTAAATGTTTTTACATTCAGAGTTCTTTAAAAGAGCGTCAGCTAAAAACATTTCAATGGAACTTAGTTCAAAATATCTGTTTAATGCTGCAGCCAATTATAAAACTTCTTTAAAGCTGCATAATTCACAATTACTATTAAGTGTTTTTTTATGACGCTTGATTTTCATGTCTAGCAATTATTCTCGATCTGTTTATTACGATCTATGTGCCTAGATAAACGTTCTTATATTATGAGCTCAATGTTCTTAGACCCAAGTTTTCCAACTTAGGTAACTTCTGACCAAACAAAAAAGTTGCAAAGCAGCAGATTACAGAATGATGAAGCCCCAACAAGACATTCTTAAAAAGAGTTTTTTTCTTAACTTTAAATGATTCATCGGCTGATTACGAAGTTTAAGAAACCCATACAGGCCTGTTCTCAATTCCACTTCGGTTTTCGAATAAACGTTTGTATGTTGAGCTCTAGGTCAATTAGGTTATGCGGAAGTTGATTCTCATATCTATGGTAAGCATATCCGCTTTAAGTAAATTCGGAATTCTTTAAGCAGTTGAGACCGACAGCTCAATGACAAGTGGATTCAATTAGTAGCCACAGAATTCTTTGCCACCTTTCACATAAATTTGCGAAAACCGAAGTGGGATTGAGAACAGTCCTGATAATCACATATTACCTTTTACATCTGTAAATAATGTTGTATATACCGTTAAGAAAATTGCCCAAGAGAACTTTCATGGATTTCATGTTTATTAAAATAAACAGACTCCTGAAATCCAATATATTTTGTAGAAACGCGTAGGAAAATACCTAAAAAGTGTTTTTGACTGCAGGAAAGGAAGACGGTCGAACAACAACCCCAATTTACACCACAACGAAAAACGGACCAAAAACAAATCTATACATGGACAAATGTTTTAAAAAATTTTGGATAGGAAAAAAAAAGAACTTTAAAGATATTGCTTGACTATACTTGCTGTTCAACTCCAAGTATCAGTGGAACGGGCCTATTTTACATGTAAGTTTGATCTTTCTGATCTAAGAGCTGGTATAGATGAACAGCTCCTACTAGATACAGTTCCTATTAAATTAAACTAAACAGTTCTCAAAAGATGTTTCAGCTAATGAATTTTATTACAACAATTACATTATTGAAGAAGAAGAAAATATTACATGAAAAGTAACTATTTATAAATAAAAACTATTAATTTATGTTCAAGCAAACCGAGGTTCGAACCAAAACCTTTGGTTCAGGCGTTCCGAGAACCGGTAATAAGGTTCGAACCCCCAACCTTCTGCAAAATTTAAGAGGTTTGCAGCCTGTTTTGAACAGTTCAAAATGGAAGAATATTTTAAGCACTCACATTGTTAACACACTAATAAACATGTTATTTTTCATTTTGAATACACTTGGCCCTCCTTAACTTTGGGGTTACGTTCCCTAGAAAACCCGTGTTAAGCGAAATCATGTTAAACGAAACATGGATTCAGTACAAAATAAGGGGTTACGTTCCTGAAATTCAATTTATTGTTTCAAACTTGTTCTGTTTTTAGTAAGGTTTCATATATTTGTTCAAATTTAACCAAAATTTATTTTTTATGCCTTAAATATTTGTATAACATTATACTTTTCAAATTAAAGTTGGTATAAATAGAAAGTAAAAAAAACATTTATATGAGTTCAACATGTTTTCCTTTTTGGTGGCTCATCAAAAAAATCAGTAACTTTTGATTGTTTTGGTGGCTTTTAAAGCTTCTTTATAGCACTCCTTCTAACCGCAAAAAGAATTTTTCCAATCTCTTAAACTTAAGTCGTCGTTCGATGACCGGATCTTAATTTAAAAAGCACGATTCTAGTTGCGCGCGCAATATCCTTCTTGTAGATTTTCTATCGTTAAACTAATCGGATCGGTTTCTTCGAACTGCTGTCATCTGATTTCAATTGTTTGCTTCATTCACACAATCTCAAGCAATGATTTACTCATTAATTCCTTCATGTTCAAACAACTCTTGCATCATCAAATGCCATATTGTCGAAACCTTCATCTTCACTAGATCCCACATTTTGGGCACTTCTACTTCATGGCTTTTAACAACCTCTGTTCATAATTTCCCCCAGCATATATTTAATGTTGACACCTTAATCTCTTTTAAAGATAAGTTTACCAACTCAAGGCTATCTTTAATAGAAAATTTCTTCTCGAAGAAGTCAGTTTCATTTGTATCCCAAATTCCAGCGTATAGTTGAAAGTGTAAATTAGACCCTGATCCATTGGCTGCAGTAGTAATGTTGTATTGGGTACAGGAATTTTTTTAACATTTGGATGGCCTAAATCTTTCGGTTGACCTGGAGTGGTGACAATAACAGGATTTCTTTAAAGTGTTAGTTGTTCTTTTATATATTTTTCAACTTCAGGTACAATACAATTCAAGAACCAGTCCTTAAATAATTCTGCAGGTATTGCCAATCTTTGGTTTGCTTTCCAGTAAACGGGTAATTTGCTCTTGTTTATCTATTTAAACGCTACGAGGATTCTTTTTTAATAACAAGACATAAACAAGCATTGACTTTGCTAGAAAGTCGACTGATGCATTACTACACAGCAAAAGTGTAAAACGATCTTTTGTGCCCCTAAAGCCGGAAGCTACTTTTTCATTCTTTGATAAAAAAGTTCAATTTGGCATTTTCTTTCCAGCAAAGTACAGTTTCATCAGATTGAAAACTTGGTCAGGCAAAAATTCCTCTTCTTCAATGAACCCCCCTGAATTTCTTCTGGGTATGTGGTAGCAGCTCCATCATCGCCCGATGCCGCGTCGCCTTTAAATTTAATGCTATAAATGGAGAACCGTTTTTTTAAATTTCTCGAACCATCCATTACTAACAGGAAATCTATGCTCGGAACAGAGCTCTCCATTTTGTTGGCAGTTCATAAATCCTAAGTGCCTTTTCATGAAAGATCCAATGGCTCCAAGGGATCCATTTTTCATGAAAGTGCCGAAATAGGTGCCCATGCTCTTGTATATTTTATAGATATAGATGACCTAATCTTTCCTTTTTGATAATTGCGAACTGTTGCCTCATTCAGTTCAAGACTTCTTACAATTTCCGTGTTTGCCCCAAGCTGAACTATAACTTTGGATAATACAAGCACAAAGGCACTAACGCATCAATTGACAGCAAAAATATCGATATTTTGCAATAGTATGTGAAGAACGAGGGTTTCAACGTGTTAAAAGGAGGAAGGGAGCGCAAAATTGTATCCGTGTAAGATAGAGTTCGTGCTAAATTTGGAGTCCAAGTGTTTCATTGGCCACAGAAAATCAATAACAATATTTGTTGTTAAGCGAGGGCCAAGCTAGTAACTACAAACTGAACTTACCTTAACCAAATTTAAATATTTTTATAATGTTCGTACCTTTAAGACATATCATATATAGTAAATCAGCAATATATCGATTCTGCCAAAGGTTTGTAATATCGGATAGCAATCATTAAATCTTAGGTCCTAGAGCATCAGGGTATATCTAGCTCAAGGATCTCCATAGAACCGGTAAATATTAATAAAACAGTGATTCAAGACTGAAAATTAAATAACTGCAAAACTTTGATTTCTCTAATACCGAACCGCGATAAAATACCATGGATGACCGATGGTGAAGAATATAAAAAAGTGCATTAAGAATGTTTCAAGCCACCTTTACCGAATCAGATGAGTCTTTAAATCTAGGAAGGCCACGCCAGCCCGCAGGGACCGCATTTCGTTATTCACAATGGAATGAGTCGAACGCATGCGAAGAGCGCAAATTGCTTTTCAGTCTACGGCCTGCAGGCCGAAACTGGCTTGCTCTGCTTTTTGTTTGCCGTCGCTTTTTTCACAAACCCCTGCTTCAAATCCTTTAAAACGACCAAAAAGAACTAACACTAGTTAAAATGCAACCACCCAGGAAACAAATTAATTTTGAATTTTGCCACACTCCCTCCCGCCGCTCCCGCAAAAAGAGTAAAAACACCCCCTAGAAAGAGAAACTTAGAGATGAGCGCAGCAGCAGCGCTGCATTCAGCTCCTACTCTAGGTACAGAGTATAATATAGTCGGGCTTGACCGACTTTCTCACTGTTTAATAGTCCAAAATCGAATATGAGCCATACAACTGGCAAACATTTAAGTATACATTTAAAATGCCGGCTTTGTCAGCACAAGTAAGGGACTAGAGTACCAACGTAACGAAAATCGAACATACATAGCCGGTCGTTCACTAAGTAATTTTGTTTGATGACAACAGCTGATCTTATTGAATTTTTTCGCAGCCAACTTTACACTTAACCGCTTTACGTTTATATATTTAAACAGCTGATATAGTAAGGTTTTTTGGAATAGTTTTTGTTTGGTTGCCCTAACGAAATGGAAGACGACAATAGCATTTTCGGCATATTTTACTGTTTTACTAGCAGATAAATCATGCAAGGCGAAACCGAACGCCAATGCCAAACAGTCCTGTTCCCGTTTTCGATTCCGATCAAATTATGCGAAATCGGAATTGTTGAATGTACTCTCTTCCAAAAACCGACTTTTAACTTCAAACCCATTTACCTTCACTAGACCCAGTTGATGATAAACAGATTCGCCCAAATTCTTTAATCGTCTCTTAGAAATCACAACTCTTACCAATTCCGATCAATCGAATTCAGAATCGGGAACAGGCCTGAAAATTGGTTTGCGAAATTTCGTTCCGACACCACGTCCTGGCCTCTTGAAGCCGATGTGGATAAAATAAAGTCGTTGGTCGATGCAAATCGTCGAATAACAACTCGAAAGATTGCTGAAAGATTAAATTTGTCTAACGCGACCGTTCACAAGCACATAATACGCCTAGGATTAATCCTGGAAGCGTGACATATGGGTTCCTCTATGTTGTTACAGAACGAAATTTGACCATTGACAACCTTTCATTTACTTGTGCTCTTGCATTGTATCTGGGATGATTTTTTCTATACCCTTGCCCAGTATTTTAATATTCCTAGAAATATTCATTTCCGACCCTATAAACTATATATATTCTTGATCAGGGTGACGAGCTGAGTCGATTGAGCTTTGTCTGTCCGTCTGTTTCTCCGAATACAAGTCTCTCACTTTTAAAGCTATTGTGCTGAAATTTACTTTTTACAGAGTCGGAACCGACCGGATCGGATGACTATATCTTATAGCTGCCATAGATTTATCGGTCGAAAAGTGGGTTTTATTTAGAAAAATTGTTTGTTTTAATGCTGGCGTTCTTAAACTCTGATGTATTAAAATATTTGCAGGTATAAAAACTTCGGCAAAGACAATTAGCTTTTCGGCCTTTTTTTTTTTTTACTATTTTGATTTTTTCCTTTTCGCGATATAATAATTGATTAGTAACAGTAACAGTTTATCTAAAGGGTGCTTTTTTTATAGGAAAAGTTTTTCAAAATAAAAAACACATAAAATTAAAAAAATGCATGAAATCTTTATTTGAATCGATAGTACGGTCCATATAATTTAATGTTTGAAGATTATTTCATGCAAATGTTGACCGTGACTGCGCCTCAAATGGTCCATCCGCTTAGTCCAATTTTAGCATACTCTTTCCAACATTTCGGCCGGTATCTCACGAATAAATGCTTCAATGTTGTCTTCCAATGCGTCAATTGAAGCGGACATTTCTGTATAGACATGAGCTTTAACATAGCCCCACAAAAAAATAGTCTAAAGGCTTTAAATCGCACGATCTAGGCGGCCAATTGACCGGTCCCGAACGTAAAATGAAATGTTCACCGAACTCGCCTCTTAATAAGTCCATTGTTGCGCGTGCTGTGTGGCATGTGGCACCGTCTTATTGAAACCACATGTTATGCAGGTCAAGCTCTTGCATTTGGGCAAAAAAAAAGTTGGATATCATCTTACGGTAGCGCTCACCATCCACAGTTACGTTACGATTCGCATCATTTAAAGAAGTACTAGATAAGAGCCCTTAAACCCCACCAAACTATTTTTTTTATTTTTTTGTATTTATTATTTTTTGTTTTTATTTAAAATAAATATATTATATTTATTATTATTTTATTATTTATACTATATTTTAATATTAATTTAATTTTTTTTAAAATTTCCAATAATTTAAATATTGTTTTTTTTTTTATTTTTTTTTTTTTTTTAATTTTTATTTTATGTTTTATAAAAAAATTATATTGCAAAATTTTCCACGTTGTTGAGTAACAGAGGCCCAATTGCTGCGAACGGCGACGAATCGATAATTGATGGTCATCATTAACACTGGCCGATATAAGCTGCGATATTTTCTTTCAGTTCGCACTCAACGTAAGCGTGTTGGTGGTTTTATGTTCAACAATGTTAAATTGACCGGATTAACGCCTTCGGGTTTTTTATAAAACTGACCAAAAAATGAAAGAAGCGCGCGGAGAACTTTCTTAAATTTTTTATATTCCCCCCTTTTCGTAAATAAAAAAAGGGTACCCCCAAATGTTAAAATTTTTAAAATTGGGGGGTTTTGTCCGGGTGTATAATGAAAAATTATGTTTTTAATAGCCCCCAAAAAAGAGCGTGGAGATATTATATAAAAAAAACAAGCATGCTTAAGGCTTTCTTTTTCATTTACATTCAGAGAAAGAGAGTAACTTGAAAGAGGCGATCGCGCAAACAACAACAATAATTGCGAATACTTACGTTTTCATACAAAAATTGGCATTATTAATAAAGGGAGACGCAGCTAACTAAAATCTTTACCTTTTTCATCTTTCCTTTTGTTTACCTATATCGGAATTTTTACTAGGAGCGAAAACCAAAATAACCCATATATTTGTTTCCGTTTCGGTACTGATAACCGGTTTTGTCCATAAAGTTTATAGGGTTATATGAAAAAATGTTCTTTTTTTCGGTTAAGGTAATGGTTTCGGTTACAAATTTTAAAGTGTTTTTAGCAGTTAAAGGTTACGGTTTTAATCTCTGGTTTCCAGGTTTGCAGTTCTAAATTTAGAATGTACATTGATAACACAGGTTTTCAAAAAAGGTCAACTTTTGCAATAGAGAAGATTGCACACATTTCAAATGTATCAAATCAATTGTTCGTTTTCCCCCAGCACGTCAGGTTTTTTCGAACCGGTCCGTAAGGGACTCCTCACAAGCGCTTTTTGCCTGGTCGTGCTTCAAGATACCGATTCCAAGTGCAGGAAGCTAAAGCAATGAGTTCCTCAAGGTAGAGCTCTCTTCCCAATTCTTTTCAATATTTTCGCAGGAATTCTAGCTGGTCACATCAGCAGATGACTGCACCATCCTCGGAATGGGACAGGGACCACTATAATATAGTTGAGAGTCCAAACTCCTAACTCTCCCCACAGTCTCTGAAGATTTTGTGTACAGAATTTAGCTCTCTATGCTGAAATATACACAAAATTATTGAATATCTCTGTGGGACTGCAATGGACTATCACCGGCTGACACACCACTACCCATGACTACCAAATTCTTGGGGAAATCCTTATGATCAAGCAGACCATTCTGGTCATCAAGCACTCAAAGTTCCACTGCTTCTTTGACAGAATATGCGCGTTCAATTATGTCTGGGAGAAAGTCCTTAACAATGCTGAAAAATTCCTGTCGAGAATCAACCGGGTTACTTCTGCTTACTCAACAGCTATCTCTGCTCATATGTATCACTAAAGACTGTCTCATTTCTCCACTTCTTTCTCCCTGCTCCAGGTTTCAGTTTCGATTCCTCAATTTGGTTTCCAAATGAAAATCTCAACAATTTCAAATTAAACTTTGCTCTCTAAATGTTATTTCGCTAGTTGCTTAGCCTCCCTTGAGGTCAAATTCTTGATTTCCTTTACTTCTGGATAAGATTAACTTGCTGTGTAATCTAATCCAGACACCAAATCGGCCGATTGCCCACTTCCTCCCAAGTGGTTCAAAGTACATAAATCAATTATTCTTCTTTTTTGTGTGTGGTTTCTTCTTATGTATTATTTTCTAATTATAAACAAATAGTTATTTTCCCCATACAAAAATATCGCGTAATTTTTAAGTGAAACAAAAATAACAAAAAAAAAAAAATAATTATAAAATGATGTGTGGTTGTTGGGTTGGTGGAATGTCCGCTAATTGGTAATGCCCGCCCCCCTACAACTTGGCATCTGTCTTCAGCAGCGGAGCCAGCTTCTGGGTGAGCATAATGTTGCCGGCAATCTTCAATTTGCCCTTCATGAAGGCAGCCTGGGGATTGAGCTTGCCCAAGGCAATATCCACCATATCCTCATCGGCCACAGTTAAAGTGGTGTCCACTTTAATGCCCTGGGCAGGTCCCTCATAGGCCTTGGCGTTCTTGCAGTCCAAAGCTAAAAAATAAAATAAAATAAAATTATAATGTTAATTTCAACAGCTGCTGTCAAAGTACATGTACCGCACTTTGGCCCCCACAACATACACACACACGCATAGACACACACAGAGAGTTTCAGCGATATGTGTATTTGTGTGAATGGATTTTTTTCTGTTTTTTTTTCGTGTTACTTACTCCACTCCTTGGCCACTTTGCCATCCTTGGTGATTTTGTACAGGAACACACCATTCACAGCCTTGGCCTTGGCCACATTCTCTTTGAGGCCATCAATGATTTTCTGGAAAACGGCATCAGATTGCAGGGCCATGTTTATGATTTACTGTGCTGTTGCACACGCATGAAAAAAAATTAACAAAACCAACAATATTAGTAACTTTGTTCATCATTTACGCTGTTGGAAAATGCTTACACCTGGAGGGGAAAACTTGAAATAATGAGCTAACAGCGTGCAATGGTTGATTTTATTGTCACTTTTTTCCTCTGCTTCTTCTTACCCACTGAGAGAGACAGAGAGAGAGACGGGCCGGTGGCGTGAGTAAGTTCATTATTTACTCTTGCTAACTCACACCCACCCGATGTACAGTGGTTAAAGGTACAACTAAACATGAACGAAAATGCTAAAGTCTTGTTCAATTGTTCTAGAAGTCGAAAAGAAAATCTTTTAAAATTCAAGTCTGAAAAAGGGTTCGAGCTGTCAAAGCGGTGACTTATCATACTATGTACCTTTTAAAAATGGTCAAAAAAGGTGTCATGAAGTTGTGAAAATGTATGTAAAAGAGAGAAGGAAACATTTCCGACTATATAAAGTATAATACAAACATTATATCCGACAACTAAATTTTACCTATGGTTAAAGTTTGTAAATTTGAGGTTGGAGGTTGTTATACTCTGTACCAAAGGTACACAGAGTATTTGTATGTAACATGGAGAAGGAATCACGCATATTTTGCTATCATTATTATTTATCGATTGAAGCAATCGGACGAACGATACTCTAGTTATGTGCTTTCAGTTGCTACTGCAGATACAGAGTATATTACAGTCGGGCTTGATCAACCTAGCTACGTGTGGTATTATTTATATGTCGGGAACTGGTAACACTAATGTCAATAGTTCAAATTTGGTAATACCAAAATGAAGTTTGACATTTTTAATCATAAAGGCCTATACTCAGATGAGATAAATTTTTAGTTTGGTACGATATTTCACATGAATAGAAACAATTTCATACAAATAAGATGCCTTTTCAAACGTATTCAGATTTCAAAGCTGTACAAAATTGCTTCTTTTCATGAGAAATATCGTACCAAACTAAAAATTTATCTCATCTGAGTATAGGCCTTAAGCGACCTCACAAGGTATTGTGATGTACTAGCGCTATTTACAGCGAAAAACATAAATTTGGTTTTAAAATGGTAATTTCAAGAGAGGATTATTTTTCACAACTTTTGACGTGGATTATCTCAACAAGAGTGTGTCAATCCTGGTCGTAGTTCGCTCAAAATCGGTCGTTGTGCCAGAAAACATCGATGCTGTGCGTTAACTGATAATGTAAGATCGTCGTGTGACATACCGTGATTTTGAGGCATCCCTAAACATTAGTTCCACCAGTATATGTGAGATTTCGCCTAAAAAATGGCTCGTGTGGATTGCTGCAAAGAAATGCTAAAAAAATACGATCGCGGTGCTTCAAAAGACGTTTATAAGATTGTCACAGGTCATCATGGATATAGGAAACAAAACAGGAATCCACCGTATGGGTGTTCCTAGACGAGTCAAATCCCACAAAAGTTCTTCGAGCTGTTTCTTCGGCCAAACGGGTCATGAGGGATACTGTTCCGCTTGAGCAACGTAGGAGACGGTCAATTCTGGAATGGTACACGACCATTTGTTTGACCGAAGTCTTCGGAGAAATTCGCAACACCATCCGCTGAAGACGTATCATTCTCCATCATGACAATGCGAGCTCTCACACAAGCGACTTTTTGACCGGCTCAATCAAAGTGGAAAAAGTTTTTCGAAAATTGGTTTTAGCGAACGCCAAAAGAGCATAAATTTTCAGGGAGAATATTTTGAAAAACAATCTTTTTATTTATGTTTTGCTATTCACGAATTATAAATAGTACCCCACTTACAATATGGCTAAAAAAATGCAATTAATTTGGTCGAGCATCTAAAAAAACTAAGCATCTAAAAAAAAATAAAAAAAAAGGAATAATTCTGAGCTTCTTTCTAAAATTTTTGGATAAATCGACAGAAATCTCTAGAGATTTTCGTACAAAAGATTTGATTTCGACTAAACTAGTAGTACTTTATATGTGAAATGATAAGAATAAGAACGCATTAAATCTACTTGGCCTTGAACAGTCGGTTTTAAATCGCTGAACTTTTGTCATTTAATCTAGTAGCCGGGCGTATTTGTGGCACTTCAGATTTGAAGGCAAGCAAATTTAAGTCGAACTGCAATCGTTTATATTAAAATCTCTGGAGAATTCTGGATCACGCCCGTATACTTTCCTGTCGATTTATCAATACCGATCAGTGAACAGAACTGCAAATTTAGTTTCAAAACAAGTTATGGTTCAGCTAGTATTTTAAAATAAAAGTAGATTTTCCGGGTCCGAATCGGTATGAAGGCGTCAATCTTAGAGAAAGACTTTTAAAAATTTATATCGGTGTAGGGAATGTTACAGATCAAATGTTTCAGAGTATTTCCCATGGCTCTGCCAGCTTTTAAAATTCTTTTCTAAATTCAAATGTTGGCTTGAGCTTTTGTTTCAAACCTTGGTTTATAGCTGCTTAGATCGTTAAACCAGTTTTCTTTCTATTTCCTCTAAGTCTGATCGAAAAAATATGGTTTGACTTCATATCGATTTCTTTATCCGGCTTCGAAAAGGGCCTAGTCTTTAAAATTGGAAGGTATCAGTTACTTTCAACAATTAAAATTTATTTTTCTTCTCAAACTAACCATAGACCAAATTAAGGAAGGAATTTTAACCCAATTTTCCCCCCCCCCCCACAAAGTTTTTTTTAATAGAAAAAAAAATTTTTTTCCCCAAAACAAAAACAACACAAAAAAAAAAATTTATTTTTTTTTTTTTCCCCGGGGGGGATGGTTCCATTCTTGAAAAGTCACTTTAAATTAATGTTTATCCTAGTACTACTTTTTCCACAAGTTTGATTTTTACGGAAGACAATGAAATTTACAATAGTATAATGTAATTACGTAAACAATCGGTTTCAAAATGTTCTAGATCCTACAGAAAATTTTTTTAAAAGAAGGCAACTTTGCTGTTCGATTCGTCGAACAGCGGCGTAAAATGGGTTAAAACGAATCTTTACTAAATAAGGAACAGACGTTTTAAATAAGTTCTAATGAAAGTGCGTTAAGTTATTTTTTTGAATCGACCCTTGCTATCAAAATTTTGGGGGACGATTTGTGCTTGGGGGGCTATAAAATTAAAAGGTTTTGAAGGATTGCAGCCTTGGTTTTGTATATATAATTTATTTTCTTAATATTCCTGTCTCCTGTTTGAATTTTTTCATTGAAAGTTGTAGATGGAATTGAGTAAGTTTTTTATGGTGTGTTCGGCGCTTTGTTCTATATATTTTAAATTTTTTTTATTTTCTTTTACTCCAAATAGCTGCTATGTGTCAGATAAGCTCTTAATTTACTCTGCTATTTGTAAGTTTATGTGACAGATAGCTCTATGTAGAAGATTTAAAATCGGGCCTTAGAGTCTTTTATCTCGAGCGATTTGCTTACCAGTTATAAAGCTAGTTGAGTGTTTGAGTGATTTTATTTGGGTCTTACACATTTCGAGCGGAGTTAATATATATTCAGACTGCAAAAGGTTCTGTCCGATAGTGCGAACCAGTCGTAAAGCCTAAGACCAGGTACCTACCCTATCGAACCAAACGTTTTGATTTTGACCTTGTTTCAAAGTAATTTCATTCGTTGAATCATTTTTGTTTCTACATTGACTAGAAAATTGGTTAGAATTGAAATCTGATAGGATTTAATTTTGTTAAAGAGGATCAAACTAATTAAACGGGGTGCCCCAGAAATTACTAGCGATTTTTGTATAAACGCATTTTTGTATTTTATATTAAAACTGCTCCCAATTTATATGTGAAGAGGCACCCAAAAGCACGCCTATTAGATCAGATGGTGAATTTGAGCGATTTGGAATCAACTACTCAAATCTACTTGGCTTTGTATAGTCGGTTTCAATTTGCTTTATTTTCGCCATCTGATCTAGTAGGCGTGCTTTTTTTTTTGCTGTGCTTCTTCGCACCCTAAATATGCAACACTACGGCGCAAATGCCCATTACTAGTTCATGTTCTCTTACTTTAAATTATTTCATAATAAATACTTAAGGGCCGATATTGGCAGCCTTCAAAGACAAAACAATTAATAGTAAAATTATACTATATAAAAAAGTCAAAAACCATTTAGCAATTATGGTGCTGGCGCGGTATTTGACAATTATTTTTCATTTGAGCAAATTGTAATAATTTGATCTAATTTTCTGAGTTTGGCATTTGTAATCAGTTTTTTGGCAAAGTGTATTATTTTGGTCTTTAACAGGCAAAACACTGCAAATCAACTTTCAAAAATAACAACTCAATATTGACTATTTTAGAATGGGAATATGTTAAGACGAAGAAGTATGTAGCCTTAAGTTTTATTTTGATATACAACGATAAATCGAAAATTTTGAAATTTTTTGTGAACTTTGCCGCTGTTAAAATACACACACTTGGGGTATTAAAAGTTATATAATATATACTTATCGCAAACTTTGACAAAGTCAAATATTTATGTATTGGCCTCCATGAAACTAGAGATCAAAATTTTAAAAAATGTCGTTTTTCCGCATATGAAAACAAGAGGATAGAACACACCCAAAGAAACATTTTCTTCAGTGTAATAAATTAAACATACTCAAAGTCATAATACCCGCCTTTGGATATGATTTACAAAACGGATCTTATGTCGATAATGTTACGATATCAACATAATTAATATAAAATCTTCAAAAATAATTTCATTTTTTCTAAACCAAAGCGTTTTCCAAATATAGGCGGTCCGGTTTGGGTTCAGCTTAGGTAGGTCGTAAATTAAGAAGATTCGGTAGACCCAAAAAACCCGAACCGAACCGGTTCTCGGTTTTGCACTCCTTTGCACCTTTAAAAACGACTGTTTTAAACGAGACTGAAAGAAATAACCAGGGATCAGTAAATTTGAAATTTACCTCGCTTTCCGAAATGGTCACCAAATGGGACTTTACTTATTCCAAGACATTTAATATTTCAATTCAATTACATTGTTTTGCAGTCATTTTATTTAAATCTTAGCATATTCCATAACTTTGGATCCACTGTGTCACTCTCCAATTGTGACTCTCTGGAATTTACACTCTCAACACTAACAGTGACTGTTAGCCTCTCCCATTCAACGTTATCAGTTCTCGTTCTCCGAGTGTTACCACCACTGACACTGACACTGTGGACCGCCGAACAGTGTCCCAAGTGCGCAACGGATTTGAAAGACTCCATATAAAATTATCGATAAGGCGAATCTCAAGTGTTTAGATTAGGTATTATAATTGATACCATTGAGGGAAGTTGTTTTATTAGTTTAAATTTTAGTTACTTTCAAATTGTTCAGGATTAAGTCCAGCCTTTTTCATTTCCACAGCCATGGAGAACAGATAATCATAGCACTCCGACCTGTGTGGAGTAGTTAAAATTAGTTCAATTTTTTAACATTTCGTTGCTATCACTTACATGGTCTTGGCCTTCTCCCAGCTTTGACCCCAGACATAGACCCCGTGACGTCTGACTAGGATGGCACTGCAGCCGGGATACTCCATCATGGCGGCATACATGCTATCGGCCAGATCACGTTCATAGGGTGTATTCTCTATAATGGGTACCACCAGCTCTTCATCATAGCGCAAATAACGCTTGTCCGCCTCATCATAGACACCCTGTAAAACAAAGGGAGGGGGGAATTAAATTTGCCACTTAAAAAAGCAATCCACTTACCTTAATCATTTCCAAATGTGTGCAACGAAATGTCTTTCCTGGCCATAACAAGGTGGCCATCACCGCATGCTGCGAATGTGTGTGTATAACGGCTCCCGCCGAACGATGCTTATAGGCCAGCATGAACAGCGGAGTGCATTGACTCTTAGTTAGGCCCTTTATTTCGGGCGGCAACTGCAAATCCTTGCCATTGATATCCTGCACAAATAAATCTTCTGGTTCCATGCGTTCCTTTTGAACGCCCGATGGGGCTATATAGATTTCATTGCTAAATAAAGACAGTTTAGTCGTAGATCTCTTTCGCTCTCTTTCTCTCTGTCTTACTTGAGTTTAATGCTCATGCCGCCACCCGTGCCGGTCACCCAGCCCAGGTGATAGAATTGCCTACATAAGGCTGGTATCAAATGTCGCGGATGCTCCTGCGGCAGATCTCTGAATATGGATAAGGACATGGTGCACGTGATGTAGAAAATATGATTTTTGTCTGTCTGATAAGACAAGTTTCGCGGCGCCTGCTGATAAAGAACAACAAAGTAAACAATGAATAGTTATCGATAGTTTGGTGTGTGGGCTGCTGTTATAGCTATTTTGCGGCTAAAATTAGCTATTAATTCACATTCGTTAGACAGCGGGACAAGTGCTGCAAAGAATTATAAATACAGTGAATATCGCTTATATGCAAAAGTTATAATGCAGCAATATTTTTGCATATAGGCGATATTTGCATTTAAGCGGTTATCGGTTATATGCAAGTCGTTTGCATATAAGCAATTCAATGAATTATGTTAATTTTATTTAACTGACCTTTAGTTAATGTATGTATGTATTTAATTTAAGTGCTATTTAAATATTTCATGAAGACAACTTAAAATCACATTTCGTTTCAAATATAGCATACGGGTATTATTTACTAAATACTTGAGAAATCAGTCATTTAGTTTAATTTGAGATTATCTTGAAAAAAATTTACTTTAAAAAATCTGTTATTTCCGTTTGGTTTTTTTTTTTTTAGCATTTTCTAAGATCTGGTCTTCAATGTCATCAAAAGCCTCTGAAGCGATTATATTATTATAAGAAAAGTTGTCGCGCAGCGAATCCAAATTTAGAAGGGCCTCTTTGGTTGAGGGATATTTTACACTGAAGTCAGATTGAGCATTACAGTTTTTCCTTCATCCTCGTCAGAAATAATTCCAAAACAGGCAAGATTATTGTCGCATTGAATGTAATCGGTGTCTAAATTGGACCATTCGAAATTTTCGCTCTCTGCATCTAAGACAAATGCCATGTCAGTCTCTGGAATTTGATCAATGCTAGCCTGAAATGAAGAAATTTAATGCTTACTTACACCTTTTTTAGTATTCACTTTTGCCTTCTACCTTCTTAAAACAATTAATAATTGTTTGCTGCTTAACTAAGTTCCAAGCTCGATTGGCATATCGTATTCCATCCAAAATAGTAAGAGATTTGAGAAATTCAACTACGGATAATTCCTTTTCCAATACTCCAATTTGTTTTTTATTATAACCTTTCGGGTTTTCCATTTTAAAAGAGTGATCTAGTGGCTGAATTATGGCGGTGGTATTTGGCGGCAAAAATTGATTTGTTATGTTCGAGAATTCCGTTTCTGTATTGTGGCAAGGAGCATTGTCTATAATTAAACAAATGTGTTTATTCTTTTCTGTACGACTACTCAGTCGATAGTCAAGTCAACTAAAACAACTAAATATTCATTAGTCAATTGTTACAAAGCGACTAATGACTATCATTTTGTTTAGTTATTGTTCATATTCCAAAGCATACTTGATGCAATCATATTTTATAACAACTATTTTATTTACAGTCGATTTACAAAAATTGACTAAATGATAGTTTAGTTTTTAGTCAAAAGTTCAGACTATTGCTAATATTCAGTCAGCAATTCGAACCCTGCTTTTAAGTCATTTAAAATTCAATTTTTTGTTTAAGGCCTGATTCCAGATGACATAAAAATTTATTTCGGTACTGCTTTGCAATAGCATTTAGATTTTAAATCAGTTCAGAAGTGTTTCTATTCATGTGAACTTCAACATAAAAATTGATTTTTATGTCATCTGGAATCAGGCCTTTAGCTGTTAGTTTAATCGATAAATAAATTTATGGGAACTGTGTTCGAAAATTTGCTTACAACCGACTAAAATAGTACGCAGCAATTTCAATTGTGGTGAAAAATGTTTGCATACAAGCGATATTTCCTTATAAGCGATTTGCATATAAGCAATTAAATTCTTAAATAAAAATTGCACATAATGCTCTAAAATGTTAAGTTTTTCATATAACCGGTATTTGCATACAAGCGGTTCGTCATATAACCGATATTTACTGTAAATAGCTTTTAAAAATATAATCCTGTAACCAGTGTTGGGCATTAATCAATTAAATTTTCAATCAATTGATTAATCAACTAATAATTTTAATCAATTAATTCAATTGCAATTAAAATTAATTGCAATTAAAATATTAGTTGCAGCTTGCAATTAATTTAGTTGAATTAATTTAAATTAATTGTAACTTACAACTAAATCAATTGCAATTGAATTTTTTAATTGTTCTAGGCTACAGTTAAAACTAACAATTAAGTAAGCTGTGCGCTTTGAAGTAAATTTAGGATGAAGACAGAAATTCCTCTGATTATGTTCTGGGTACAGCAGAAAATATGTTATCTTCTTCGAGAGTGATGCTGCAGGTAGCTCCCTATCCTCTTCACAATCGGGACTGCATCTACTGGACGGAACTTATTTTAAATTCTTAGGAAATGAATCCAAAGGCAATCATATTACGGCTTTATGCATGAAATTTCCAGAAGATTGAACTACCGAAGTTGAAGGCTATTTAAACTGCACATCGAACTTTTTAAGCCATTTAAAGCGAAAACACGGAAATGACTGCGTCAGTGAGTACAAGGAGTACGTTAAAAACAAGACGGAAGAGAAGAAAAATCCCGAACATACAACCATGAGCCAAGCAAGTGTGAAGAAGAAATCAGTTGAGAAAAAAATATCACAAGAGCAATTTGACGATAACGTCGAAAAATATTTTATTCATTAAATGATCCCGTTACGAGCTGTTGAAGATCCATATTTTGGAAAAATATTCTCGACCCGTCGAGGCAAATACCGTAAAATGTGATTAAAGGAGGACTTTCACATTAATAAGTCGTCGAACCCTTAGTTGCCAGCCCAGTCGAATAAATGCTTTTACTTAAATGAAGAACAAATGAACCTGATTAAAAATTTTTCCCGGGGTTCAGTATTACATAAACATGGGCGTTTATATGTAGTTATGTGTGGTCATTAGTGGTGTTAAAAGCAGTTTTTTAAGTATTTAGCGGTCTTATTACCATGGGGATCCCTTAGCTGTGAATTGCGTTTATGCATTGATCCTGGCATGATTTTCCACTTGATTGGCATTAACTTTTCCATTATGACTATTTTATATCCGCGATTTAAGAAGTCGTAAGTCACGGGGAATAGGTGTAAAAAACTCGCAAACCACAAAGTCTGTGGATCCCAGCTTAGAACCAAGTGCGGTTGATGGCTCACGGCTCACGAGCTGTGTCTCTCAGCTCAGACCCAGCTGCGAGCAAAGAGCGATTCCGAACCCTTGAATCAACAAAATCAATTGTTGGTTTTTAATCAAATTTTTTAAAAGATTAACAATTAATCAATTGTTAATTGTAGAAACTGACGATTAACAATTAATTAATTGTTAGTTGTAAGGTATTGCAATTACAATTAATTAATTGTTAACTGCGGTAGGAGCGATTAACAATTAATTAATTGTTAATTTTTTAATTGTTAATCAATTAAAATTTGCCCAACACTGCCTGTAACATAGTCCTACCTATGCTCCAACCATTTATTACTCATCTCTACAGTAATAACAGTGTTGAGGCTAAAGCTTGACCCATCTTTATGACATTTTGATGAAAACTTGGCCAAATACCCCTGACTTGCTTAACATAAACTAAGATTCCATTCGCTAACAATATGATAAAATGTTTGCCATTTGTTAGCTACTTTTTTAATGTTTAGCTATTTATGGCTGAATGCTGCCTCAGCTTATTATTAGCTAAAACCGCTGTAGCCGTTTTTTCCCCTCTCAAAAAACCGTTAAAATTTAAACCCTCCGTTTTCTTCTCTCTTACAGGCTCTGCGCTCGATGAATGCCGAAATCAGCAAATCCTCTTATCGCCTAAATTTATTCACCTCCGAAATAATGCACTTTATCCATCAGATGCAATATTATGTACTCTTCGAGGTCATCGAATGCAATTGGGCGAAATTGAAAAAGAAATCCCTACAGGCCACCGCCCTGGATGACATACTCGATGCACATGAGAAATTCTTGCGCAAAATTAGCGTTGGCTGCTTTGTCAATACCAAGACACATATGGAACGTCATCTGGAAACGGTCTATGATAATATCATCAGCTTGGAAGCCTGGCAATCGAATTTCTATCGTGATTGCTTCAAAGAGTTGGCCGCACGTGAGTTGATGGCCAAACGTATTGCGGATTCGGAGCAAGAGGGTCGTTTCGGGGTAACCGCCGATTTGATATTGGAACGTGACCAGGAGTTGAAGATGTTTGAGCAACGTTTGATTTCCGGTAGTCGCAACCTGGATGACATTGCCATGGCCTATGAGAAGGCCGTGAGTGGCTTTCTATTGGCCCTCAATTCGGATAATGATCCAAACTTACAACTGTTGGGCACACGCCTGGACTTCAATGAGTATTACAAGAAGCGGGACACAAGTCTCAGTAAGCCTTTGACCTTTGAGCATATGCGGATGAGCAATGTGTTTAATGCGAATCACAAGAGTTTGATTAGTAGTCGCTATAACATGCATCCGCACACAGCAACCACGGCCACAGCCACTACTCCAACCCTTACACCAACCACATCAGTGCTATCGCTGAAAAAAGACAAGAATTAACAGCAGAGCCGCTTAATACATCGATTTCCCAGTGCCAATATCGTTGCTTCTTGTTGAGAATAGAGTAAAAATATACAAGTCCATCTCAAGCTACCTGTAAAGTCTTAAACTCACCCCAAAAAAACAGCACAATTTTACAAGCATTTGCTTTTATTCTCCTTACTTTGTTGCTGTAAGCGATATTGTTTATTTAACAAACCTCTCAAGTAATGCCTTAAAGCCGGAATCGAAATACTCATGTTTTTTGTCTATATTTTATTTTTTGCTGTAATCATTCGGCTGTCACATTGTTTAAATTATCAAGTATTAAAACTTAGCAAAAGTTACAATTTTAAAGACATGTTAAGAAAGATTAATTCTTTTAGGCAACGTGAAATATGTTGAGTTTCGAATAAAAAGCCAAAAACACATTTAATGATCTTATTTAATCTATTTTTCATTATGGCAAAGCGGTATTAATGATTTTTACTACTTTCAGCCTTAAGTTTATCGCTCGCTAAATGGATGTTCCAGTGAATCATTTCGTTGATTCTTTGCTCCTGCGATAACTGAATCGCGAAAGCAGCCAAATTCCCTGCATCATCCACAAAATCAGATAGCAATTCCACTAAAGTAACCAAGAACTTTGAAGAACCTTACCAGCCTCTATGGCCCGAGCCACTGTGACTGTTTCCGTATTTTCTCGTATCCAAACGTAACTATTTTGGGTAGGATTTTTTCGTTCTTCCAGGCGGTATCATTATATTTGATTGTGTGACAAGCGCTATTTGTGCATCTTCTCTCTCATTTTGAGATTGTTGTAAATTATTCCAAACGTTTCTTAAAGGTATGGGCCTATGGTTGTTCACTGGGACCATCTTCGCGCACACCTTGCGCATGTTCAAATGCTCCGTCACAAAGTCATTAAACACAAATTTTGGTAAATTTAACATCTGAGCAATTAAATGAATACTTAGTCGACGGACTGAGTTCAAAACTTGGCGCACACGAGTCACATTGTCGGTGTTTGTCGAAGTCGAAGGTCTTCCAGCGGCGACCACTTCGCCGCCCCTTCAAAAAGGCCTGGTGCCAGCGAAACACACCACTTGCTAACACCGGAAGCCGCTATCAAACGCTCGTTGATTTAATCGCGTGACTCTCCGTGCCTCCGAAACCGTCCCGGAAGACTGTTGCTCTCCAGGTGCTCGGAGACAACTGACCAGCCGCTCGTTCGTGAGCTAGGAACACCCTCTACCGATTCTAGTCGGTGCGCGCACGCTCCGAAGTACAGTCGGCGGAAGAAAATCAGTCCTATTACTTTCCGGACAAACCCTGTACATACATAACCATGTATAAGGCTTTCTTTTCTATTCACATTGAGAAAGAGAGGTACCTTAAAAAAAGGCGATCGCGCAAAGAACAATCATGTGTGAATACAAACTAATTGGCTGTGTAATAACAAATATAAGGAAAGATGAGGTAGGTAAAGATTTAAAGATTCTTGGTGCCCATTAGCAACAGTCCACGCGATCGGTTACGATTTCGATTACGAATTTTAAAGTGTTTTTAGCGGTTAAAGGTTACAATTTTAATCCTTGATGACAAGTAAAAATTTATTGACGGCAGCCGGCTTGTTTCCTTCTACCTACGAGCACGTTTTGCTGGTGGCTGTTTTTTTGTTTGCCTTTCTTTTTTAATGTTTTTGTTGAGCTCTTTGGAGGGTTTTCTTCTGCCTTTTTGAGTATCATTGCAACAATCTCTTCGAAAGTCAAGACCGCACTTTGAATGGACTTACGGCCGCGGTTTGACTTTTTTTCGGCTCCAACATTTCCGGTAACGCAGTGCTTGTTTTGAAGTACTTGTCCCTTCGTCCGAAGCACTTACACTCTATGACAAAGTTTTATACTGATTGCGCGGCATTATAATGTGGAGCTTTGAACCGTAAGTGACTTATTTGGGCTGCAAGGACACTTTTAAATTTTTTTTTTTTTTTAAATTTTTGGTTTGTTTGTGTTCATTTTTTTAGTTAGAGGAGATCTTAATGCTAATCTTATGCTAATTACCGTAGGAGTGGTTCGAGTGGCAGCAGCTGCGGATTTATTTTTATACCCTTGGAGAGCTTAAATTAAAATTGTCCGGATGTTTATAACTCATAGAAGGAAGCATCTACGACTACATAAAGTATAGGGTAAAGTCACCGGTTGTGGACACGCTCCGGTTGTGGACACCCCAGTCTATTTTTTGACAGGTAACAGATGCCGCCAAACTGAGTAATGTCAAACTTGTAGTTTGACAGTACACATAATCTGAGCCAATACCGAAGTGTAAACACGCATTTGGTTTCTTGTTGTGAGCAAATAAAAAAAAATCGTGAAAATTTTTCCGAGTTTCTATTTTTTTCAATTTCCACATTGCGTTAAATCGAAGCAAAACATTGAAAAGAGGTGAGTATTATACTTTGTTATTTAGTGCATTAAGTGTACTTTGTGATGTGATATCAAGTTTCAGTGAAATGTTTGTGTCGTGTAAATTTGCTGAACAAAATAAAAATGGCTACCATTTCCAAGAATGGACGCACTTTTGCACCGGTTGTGGACACCCTCTTTTTTGTGTTTAAAGCGTGGGTTTGGCCATAAAACTGTCAAATATCGTTGTTTATGTTATTACAATTTTAACAATTTTTGTGAGTTTTGTGAATTTTTTAGCCATGTCAACATCAATAAAAAATCGTCCGATTCAACAAAATCAATTTTAATGGACTGGTCGCTGCCATTAAGCAATGCCTCATCGATAAGAAGGCCGCCAAAGCTACAGCCAAAGAATATGGGCTTCCTGGATCCACTTTGATCCGGTATTTGGAGAAAGTCAGAGCAAATTTTGCAGATGTTTCGACCGCTGTTGATTCGGTTTTGTTGGAATTCGTTCGTGATTGCAACCAACGAACTCTGATGCTTTCTTCGAAGCTGACCTCATTGAGGCTGTCGGACGAAATGCAGTAGAAGTCGCCGCAAAAGCAGATCTTGATGACGACAATCAGCGTGGTATCATCGTTTCCGCCGATCCCAATATTGGGCTAGAGGAGAGGTGTTAACCTCCCTTGAACCATCCACTTCACGAGTGTCTTCGGCTAGCCTTATCACTGTTGGATAAAATTGGGCCGGTGCAAGGAACTTCTCCGAAAAAGCCATCGAATCGCGGTCGCAAGGTCGAGGTTTTGCGCGAGAAGGCAAAAAAATCAGCTGAGTGTGCAGTCAAGCGTGATTCTGAGTCGCACTAGAAGAACACCCCCAAGAAACGTGGCCGGCCAGTAAAACGACAGGCAACACCACTAGCTAAGCCGTCGGCCAAATGCGGTGCCAAAGAAAGCACCTTCGTCATCGAAAGAAGACGAAGATGCCGACTCTGTTTGATTTGTTTGGCGCTCTCGCCAAAAAACGACCGCTGCAAATTCGATCCATTACGATGTTTGCGATCGTTCTTTGAAGTGCGCTGGCATGACAGCCAGCTTTTTCACATGCAAAAATTACATTTCGGAATAATTTTTTTCGTTTTTTCACTGAAAGCCATTATTGGAAAAAAAGTTATTAGTGAAAAACGCAATTGTGTCCACAGCCGGAGACTCTCCCCTATATGTTCTTGATCAGCATGTCGAGCTGAGTTGATATAGTCGGTCTGTCCGTCCTTTTTTTTAAAGAAGTCTTATTCAAACTCTGCATATTGTATAGCGGTCCCAGTTTCTCCAGCTCCAATCACAGATCCAGTTCACCTGACTGGTTTACACATCACTAATAGCTATCGATGCTCGATACTCCCGCCTTTTTAAATATCTTACATTTCTAACTCACACACACACATTGACTTATCTCTCTGCACATTCTGTGACATTCATTCTTACCGGCAACACGCGGTCTCCAATAAACCGATCTTGAATCTAATCAGTGTTTTAAACTAAATGGTTAACGAAGCGTAGCCAACTGGTTTTAGCTACTTGTTTTAATAGGTGTAGCTAACTTTGTTAAATATATATTAAATGCTTACAATTATGTGGAGCTGAACAGCGCGAGGCGCAGCCAGCCACGGCGAGGGTCAACCAGAAACTGTAAAGGGCGCGTTAGGGATGGTGCACGGGTTGTCGTGCTGCTGATGCGATATCAAGATTAATAGTGTAACCAGGGCTGCCACAGCACTCCCCTTCCAGTGACTGTGTCACGAGTTAGCGGAGTGTTTCCATATTTGGCGAATTTTTTACCCAGAAAGTCGTCTAGGGCGATCCTCTACTGCTGACGTTGTCGTTGGTGCTGGCGATGCTCTACTGTTGACGACGATAGCGGTGAGAATTCTATGAGGGTCAGGGCAGGGTTGCTCCAACGGTTTCTTGACAGGAACTGCAATTTGTAGCAGAACAACTGTGTCTTGCTGTGACGAGCCGTTGGAGTTGAAGTTATGTCGAGAGTAACATCGCTTATAAGTAAGTTCGCCCAAGCAGGATGAGGTTGCTTCTCGTCAAGCCGGTAGTTTTTCCTTTGTTTGAGGTTGCTTCTCATTGTGCCTCTGGTTGAGGTTTTGGTTGTGCCTCTGATTGAGGGCGTTACTGGGTACAGTTATGCTCATTAGTATGAAATATCACTTTGCAATCTTGTAGCCAAAAGCGACCCCATTTGAAATCTCATTTATTGAGTTGAAAAAAATCTACTAAAATAAAACGCATATATGGTGCGAGTGACTAGCTCCTCTTCTAGAAGCTGAATGTTTATTAAAGTATTGGGTTAATTCCCTTTTATAATTTTTTGGTTTTACCCCAAGCAGAGAAATGCCTTATTACTAACAGATGTGCCCCCTTTTGGGGTTGCTATTTTTTAGGTTCTAATTTCCATTTTTGTGAGCCCGGCTTGAGGCGACCGCAGGTAGCGGTCTTTTAAATGCACTTGTTCAAATATTTGAACAATTTTATATACAGAATTTACCCTTTATTTCCGCCTATTTTAAAGTTTAACATTATAAGTTTCAACTAAAAGATAAAAACTACTGCATTCACGAAACATCGTGCTAAGTTTAATTGGTCAACGTATATAATATCTGACACTAAACATTTTATTTTACAAACATTTTTGCTTTTGTTTTGTTTTGAAAAAACAGTTCCCGGTAAAGTGATGGATTTAGCCCTTGTCAACGCGCACAATGTTAATAATATTTACAAGCAAACTGATCTGTTCTGTCTATGTACAGTGTTTGCCAACTTTTTGCGGGCTTAGCAAGCTAGATCGGCATTAAAAAAAGCTAGAAATAGCTACCCTTCAGTTCCAAAGGCACTACCGCCCCAGTTTCGCTAGCGAAAAGCTAGCGAATTCGGCGCTAGTTATTCGCTAGTGTCCAAGTAATCCGGGCTGTAGTCAGTACGAACGAGCTGACTGACATGCTTAAAAACAAATCGAAGACAAAAATGCGTTTCGCTTCAAATTTCTTTCAGCGAGTGACCCGACAAAAGGAATAGGAAAACAAGTAAGAACATTGCTATCCCTTTTTTCGTGAGTCTTTTCAATTCGTATTGTGCTTAGCGTCAGAAATTATTTCTTGCTGTGACGCTTAACCGAGTGTATGTATTTGGCAAATAAAAATAAAAATACTATAATAAAATATTTAAAGTGCAAAGTATCATCAACTATAATAAACATCATCAATTTACAATTACAGGTAACAATATTAAAAGTAAAAACTGATAAAAACATAATATATTTTGTTTGTTATTTTAAAATTTTTTATTGTTACAGATCAAGGCGATAAAATCAATAGTATCTTGGAGTAAAGGCAAAGGCCGAGGAAGGAAGTTTTTGCGTTCCACATGTATGTTTTATAATTATATTTTTTAAATTTTATAAAAATATTTACAATTTGAATTACTTTTCAGCCAGAATACCCTCCGGAGGAAACCAAACCGCTGAGGTTATGTTATTAAACTGAAGCGTGTAATAAAAATAAATAAACACTACAATATTAATTATTATTTAAATTAAATGAATTGATAAATATTTTGGAGCATATTTACTTACAGATAACTAGTAGTTACTGCGGTAGCTAGCTACGCTACAGATAACAAGTAGTTATGCGGTAGCGTTTAGCTACGCTACAGAATTACGTTTCGCTAGCGTTTCCCATAGCACCAGAATCGCTAACGCGGGGTAGTCAGTCAGGGGTTACCATTTTTTTTTTTTTTTTTTTTTTTTGAGCCCATTACAATAGTAATCTTACTTTCGGGTAGCTTCTAAAGTTGTATTGGCTGGTATGTCATTTACTCAATGTATCACTCCACCCGAGTCAAAACCTCCGTAGCCGCCCCAGCCTACGGACAAACAGCTCTAAGCCTTTGCAGTCTCCATAGCCTATTATGGTAGGTCTCCTCCGGTTTACTGAGGTAGCTTCCGTTTCCAGCTGCTGTTGTCGTCACCTACCCTTTTAAATCCGTATTATACTAATACGCACGGCGAGTAGGAGCCGCCTCCAGTCAATGGAGCTGGCTGAGGCTATGAATATAGCCTCTGGTTTAATGTGCCAATTCTAATCTTCCGAAGCGCTTTTGGTTGTCGCTATAGCAGTATGTTTTAGTGGTCAAGTTCTGCTCCCGCAGGCCAAAAGAAAGGACACTGCTTATACCTCCAACTTACATAAATGCATCCATGAAAGTGCCCTTGGCATTGTACATATATGTATAAATAAGCAGAAAAATTTTGTAAATAAATTCATATGTGTGTAAAATGTTCATTGTACGGAAATCGAAATTTTTACTAGTAGAGGAAACCGAAAACCGAGGCACTTAAAAATCGCTTTTCCACTCTCCTACCCATTGAACTCTTTCTGTGTTGTTTTATTGAATTCAATTTATTATTTTTGCTTTCTTTAATATCATTTTTTTTGTTTTATTTATTTGTTTAAAACATTTTCATTAATTGCATATTGTATTTGGCTTTATGTACTAAGTTAACATGTGTGTTTTTTTTTCGTGCCGTTGAGTAGTTGTTGGCATTTTGAAATTGTTTAAATTTTGTTGTTCATTTTTGTGGCTGTGTTAATATTTTTTGCTTGGCTTTAGTTTTGTTGTTTGTTTTATATTTTGTATATATGTATGTGTATGCCAGTATTTGTATTTTGTGTGTAAGTGTGTGTGTGTGTGTTTGTGTGTGTAGAAATTCTCCAAGTGTTTTGATATAATTCATTTTTTCTGTTGGGCTTTGATTTTCAGTTGTAAAATATTTGTAATTTGGTTTAAATTTGTTTTAGTGTTTTGTGTGTGTGTGTGTGTGTTTATTATACAACCATATGCTTTCTATTTTGGCGCTATTATTATTACATTTTATTTTGTAATTTTAAGTGGTTATGCAACTGATTTTAGTCAAGTGTTGAACAAATCATACAATTCGAGGCATTGTTTCTTGTTTTTTTTTTTTTTTGTTTTTGTTAGGTTCGATTTATTGTCCTAGACCAGTGAAGAGTTTGGCTTTGTTTGGTTTTTGTGTTTTGGTTTGCTTAAATATGAACCCCAAAAATTGATTTGATTTGTTTGTTTTTAATGTTTTAAGCTGTGTTGATGTAACCAAGTTGCAAGTTTCATATGGGGAAACAAAAGCAGTTTAGAGTGAGTCAAATGGAAGTTCTTGTATAGATTAGGGAATATTTGGTGAACCTCGAGGTAAACTAACTTACTGCACTTTAAAAAGAGCTGAAAGATCGAATTCCCTGTTTTCCGAAAATTTATAAATTTTCCTTATACGATCCTTCCTTCTTCAAATACAAGACTCTCAGACTCTACTTGAGTATTTATGCATTTCGAAACGTTTTTTAACTAATTATACTAACGTCTAGATGACCAGCCTTCATTTGTGGAAATGTGTGTGCCTAGTCTACTAGTCTAGAATAAGTCTAAATTCAGCAACTAAGATTAAACTAGGGTGAAACCAATTGCAAAGTTTTAAAGATCGGAACGGATTTTACTAAGCTGCTTTCTATTTTTGATATGCTTTTATTTCTCCGAAAAAAAACCCGTTCCGTTCCCACGAAAGTTCTTAGAAAAATCGGCATAGTAAACAGAACTCTTTCCATTTGACTCTCTCGTTTGAAGATATCAAGTGTTAAGTTCTCCATAGCTGAGATGCAGTCCATAATTAGTAAGTATTGTGTCATCTATGTTGTTGTTCTTAAGGGTTTTCTATAGTTTTGTAAGTACGTGTGTAAGTATGTATTTCTGCTACAGTTTTATTTTCTTCGCTTTAACTACATTTCAATACGAAATCATAGATCTTCCTTCGTGCCTTTTGTATATAATTTTTAAATATTTAATTTCAATTTTTTGTTTTCTTTATACCCAAACATCACTTGCAATGGTTCTGTATGTACATATGTACACATGTTGTAAGTATGTATGTACCTTTTAAATATAGTTTCTATTGTAGGTTTAGGGACTGAGAAAATCGATTCAAGCGATATGTATAAATAGCAAATGCAATCTTTTTGCTGAAGAGAGCGAAAGCGAAAGCTTTGCGTAGACTTAAAGCGCTCTCTCATTCATGCTTTGTATGAGCGTGCGAAAAAGTACCTGTTAAAAGCGTCCAAACTAAGATTCCTAGCGTTCAGTGCTACCTTTAAAATTCTGTAGAAGGTATGGTTCTGCGTTTTAAATCATTGATGAAGAACCGATTTCTAAGCTTTCCCCCTATTTTCGATGAATATGAACGAATTGGTATAAATGCTTGGCTTTAATTTGGTTGAATAACAAATCACCTGGTGCTGATGAGCTTCCCGCTGAATGTTTGTAGGTGCATGCACCAACTTCTTTGCCGCATATGGGTTGACGAAAGCATGCCCGACGATTGGAATCTAAGTGTTCTATGCCCAATCTTTAAAAAAAGAAACCCTGCAGTTTGCGCCTACTACCGTGGGATTAGTCTCCTTCCCATTACATATAGGGTTCTGTTGCGTATTATTTGTGAACGTCTAAAACCGCTTATAAGCGCAGTGATTGGACCTTACCAGTGTGGCTTTGGACCTGGTAAATCCACCAAAGATCAGATATTCAGATCACTTCTATGAGAGATACATCAAAAATCACCATCCTTTTGTCGATTACAAAGCCGCCTTCGACACACCGATAAGGTCAAGATTTGGTATACCAGCAAAGTACGTTCGAATTTGCATGATGACGTTGAGACCTCTACGAGCCTTTTGATATCAAAAGAGATTTTAGGCAGGGTGATACCAAAGACCCATATAGTCTCTAAGATGCTGAACGGCCATATATTGGTTTTTTACTATGCAGCTATTTTTTTGGTGGCGACGAAAATCGCGCTCTCTTCGCTCACACAAAGTTGAGAGCGTAAAAATCTAAAAATAGAATGCACTTGCTTGTGTGAGTAATGCTTGAGAATACGTGAGCACACTTACAGTCGTCGGCTGTCGCTGCGATGCGTACAAAAAAGAGGCGTGTCAGAGCGATGGCCAGCGAGAGCGAGGCCAAAAGAGTGAGTAGGCTCCGAAAATATCGCGTGAATCTGCTTCGACCTAATCGCTTCGAGCTCTGTCGAGCGAATGACGCCTTTCTGCTCTTTTGGTCTCAGCTTCGGCAAGCGCTCGGGTCGTGTACATGTGAATAGCGAAATGTTTTCGGCCCCGGGAAGCCACCAAGGGCCATCGCTGTTCTAGAGCGCTCTCTCCCTCTCTCTGGTTTTCGAAAAATTTTAAGAGAGCCAAAAGCCAGTTGAAAAGCCAGCCCCGAAAAATGTGCAAAAAAATCTTAGGCGTTACCTCATCTTCATATTCTAATGGCTTTGGTGATACCTCATCGTGTGACTTCTTTAATCTGCTGATGGAGTAAATACTGCGCCAGTGTCCAAATGCCCACAGATCGGGCACCATCTTTATTAAAGATCTAATGCTACTCGCATATGCCAATGATATTGACATTATCGGCAAAACCGAACGGGCGGTAAGCAGGGAGTTTTCAGAGATTGAGAGGCAGTCTTGACCAGTGTTGCCAATTTGGCCTTTTTCCGGATAGATCTATCCTGTTTTTTACTGCTTCAGCCGGAAAAAATGTCAAACATCCCCTATCCGGAATTTTGTCCTTTTTTTTAGTTCCCTTATCCGGAAATCTAGACTTTTTAAGACAATCGGGCCTGTTCCGAATTTCGAGTCGATTTTCGTGTAAACGTTAGTATTTTGCAGTCGAATTTAATAACGTTGTATAGAAAGTGAGAATTATACCTTCGGTTACTAGATCGGGTTTAAAAAAACTCGGAATTGTTGGAGCTGCTGAAACCGACTGCTTCATCCCAAGTGAATTCAATTCTAGAAAAAAGCACGACGGAATCTAGTAACCACAGACTGGCTTGTCACTTACATTTACGTTTATACAACTTGTAATCGAAGTACGTACGTTTACACGAAAATCGACTCGGAATTCGGAACAGGGCCCTAAATTGGTTGAATGTAAAAACTCATTTTATATAATTTCAAATTGATTGTTTACAAACTATGTGGCATCTCTTTTAAGCAAACTTTAATCAATATCGTGTGTAATCGTAAGCATATCGAAGAGTAATTTGCACTCGTTGGCTGCAGCGTTGACGGAAAAGTGTCACAAAGCAAATATATTGAGCGGCTTATACAATGACGTCAATTATTTATATTTGCCGTTTTTTAAACCGATTCTTGCGGACTTGCAAAGGATTAATAAAAACTTTCACAGCAAAGATGATTTTACGTAACGCGTAAAACGAGATTTAAGATATATTCCATTCGTATACGAATTAGACATTACTGTACGACTATTTTAAAATCGATTGACGCATTTTCGTTCAAAATAGTTGCTCAATATGCCTACATCCACCAATTAAAATGGGGAAATGATGAAAATACTTTGAAATTTTGGTCCGAAGTAAATAATTATCGAGACAGCTTAGGTAACAACCCCTTTTTGGGCCTGGTAGCTTTCGCCCTGAATCTGCTTTCGTTACCATGGAACCATTCGAATGCGGAAGTAGAGAGGGTATTTAGCCAAACAGATTAGGTTAAAACCAAAACCAGGGATCGGCTACATGTGGAGACAGAGAAATGGAGACAGAGAAATGACACATTTAGAAGTTATTGAAATAAATAAAACTTTATATCCTTTTTTCCGCCTATTTTTTTAGTTTTTCATCCTTTTTTCCTGTTTATTTTTTCAATCTGTCCTTTTTATTCGGAAAAATATTGGCATCATTGGTCTTGACTGATGGGCTTAGCGGTAAACGAGAACAAGACGAAGTACCTAGTATCTGCGAAACAGACGTCCACGCGTCTTGGCAATCTGTTACAATGGGAGAGTACAACTTTAAAGTTGTAGAGGACTTTGTCTGCCTCGGAACGACGATAACCGGCGACAACAACATCAGCCTGGAAATCCGAAGAATAATCACGCTCCCCGGATGCTACTACGGGCTCAGTAAGGAGTTCAAGAGCAGAGACCTCAAGCGAAGAACAAAAATAGCGCTATACAAGTCGCTTATCATCCCAGTCCTGCAATACGGTGCAAAAGCATGGGCAGTATCATCAGCGGATGAGGCGGTGTTTAACGTTTTCCAGCGAAAGATTCTATGCAGGATTTATGGACCTTTGAAAGTTGGCGAAGATTTTCGCAACCGAACTGTATGTGCTCTATGGGGACACTAGTCAAGTCAAGCTCTAGTAAAAATGGCTGCTGACAAGACCGGAATGCGAAAGAACTAGCGAAAATGGTCACAGGATGGGGACTGGACCACCTCTAAGATGGAACGACCAGGTGCGGAAAGACATTTCCCAGCTTGGTGTGAAAAACTGGTGCCAGCTCGCACGCAGCAGAAGCGACTGGCGGACAGCGGCCGAGACCGTCAAACGGTTATGATGGCCAATCAAGAAGAGAAGAAGAAGAAAGAGCTTGCTCTGGAGAGAACAGAAAAATTGTGCTGGTGACCCCGAAAGCCGATTTACTTGCACAACATGTCCTGACTCTCGCTTAACAGCACGCTGTGTTTGCCAGTTATGAAGCTGATTTTATTCAACGCCCCTAACCGAAGCGCAGACAACGCCAGCACAAGCCAATGAACGATGAACACAGCAGTTTGCTTTGAGTTTTGTTTTGAGTTTTGTTTGCTGAATAAATGTACTTAGACATGTTCCATCAGCCAACTCAAATTGAAACGCTCGATTTGGTTTTGTGAAAAATGGACACTCATTGGCGCGTTACGCCCACGTCTTCTGACCCATTATTGCTGCAAGCAGGCGAGTTGTAAAGACAAAGTATATTGATTATAATACCAGGTTTTCGTTATAGGGTAAGTCAAGAGACCAGAAGACTAACCATCGCACGTGCCTTAAAATAACTGACTGTCTTTCTCACTGACACTTAGCGATGTATGAATTCGGTGTGAATGGCCTAGTGTGTTCGGGGAACAATGTCTTAAAGTAGGGTTTTCCAATAAGAAAGTAAATAAGGCAACTACAAAGATGACAAAGAACCTATATTTCTTTTACATATTGACAATTTCTACACTAGCTAATATAATTCTGTAGCAAACCAACATCGAACTGCCTGCCTTTACGCGCGGATTTCAACTCTGACAAGCAGTTGTTACACTTGCCATGCATAATCTGTATGAGTCGACTTTCAAAGCCCCTAAACCTTGCTTGTATTTGATTTAACTCAGTCTATTTTGTCCGAATTGAGGTTAGTGCATACATATTTACCGTACATGAGATTTGATGATAGTCGTTATATTTGGCTAAGTATGAAAGTTATAGTAAGAGGAGTTCGTAGCATAGCCCGTAAGGAAGGAGGGGGAGGAGGAGATACTTAACAGTTAAATGGCCTTATAGATAGCATACAACCTATAACATTTGATGTATTGTATGCTTGATTGCCATACCTCTCTCTATTATCATATATCCATCTATTCAAGTGTGTGTATCTGTCTGTGTCTGTGTCTCTGTCTGTGTGTGCGTTTGCTAAAGGAAATTTTCATTATCTTAGTTTCTGTTTTTTTTTCTTTGTTTTTTTTTTTCTCTTGGAAACCGAATAAAGTTGAGGTGCTTCTTGGATCTTCAGTAAGCCTTTTACAAATCTTAATCTTAAATCGAATAATTTGAAAAAGGGTAGAAAAAAAAACAATCGTAAAATTATATAACAAACCTTTCTTTGCCCTATTGTCAAAATGATATATTCGATAGATAGTTCAGGCGATTGTCGCATATAGATGATATATGTTCAAAAAACGGAAAAAAATAAAAAACCACAAACCAAAAAACGTCGCTATTTGTTGATATTTTTGTTTAAACATATTTATTTACTTATTGTTTGAATACGTTTGCTTGTTTTGAAACCATTTACTGTATGTGTGTGTGTTTTTTTTTAAGATTCTAAAATTTATTTCTGGCTAAAAAATAAAATTCGTATCAAAAAATGTTCATTTTACAAAATTTCATTTTACTCATAACTAATCCCTCAATCAAGACAAACGGTGAAAAGAAGAAATTGAGAAATATTGGCAAAGACTACGTGATAAAAAGAAAAAATTACCCTTTAGTTGTTGTTGTTGTTGTTATTTGATTTTTCAAATTGCTTTTAGTAGTAAATTCGCGGCTGCGGCATGCGCTTAGCATTAATTGGCGTTTTAGTATTGAGTGTGTGTGTGTGTCTGTATGTGTGTGTGTGTGTGAGAGAGAGTGTGTGTGTTTTATTTTTAGTTTACATCTGTATTTAAGCATTTGTTGTAAATAGTTATGTATTTAATTAATTTAGACTTAAGTTAGATTTTTTTAGTTTAGGCTTTAGTTTAGGTTCGTTGATGATTTTAAGAGCTTTGCGAGGGAGAAAAAGAGAGACTTGAGTTGCACACAAATAAATATTTAATCACACCATCAAAGGCCTAAGCAGTGCCGGCCAAAAGGAGAGGACAGAAAAGAGCTCTCTCCAGACTACAGCCGTTTTACTTGCCATTCAGTGTTTACCGATTCACACAACCATAAAATCGGCTCGCGTTTGGATAAAAACACGATTGACTTCGGCTCCTGGTAGCTATGGGCGAGCGAGAGAGAGAGAAAGCATACCCACACACACTTCCTCTAAGTATGACCCAGCCAGCAATCAAGCAAACGTTTTGCAAACCAAGCTTAAAGTAAGATTGCTTTTGCAAGCGTTGTCGTAGAAAGTTAACCTTGAGCAAAGGCAAAGAAAAAAATGTGTATCTCATTCTCGTTGTCTTTCTTAAGCGACAAGAAAATTTTCTCGCAGCAATAATATTGGGAAAAAATTAAGAAACGTTTTATACGATTGTAAACATCAAGTGCAAGGAAAATTACTGCTGACTAGACATGCATTCGAGCCTTCACAGTCGCCACTGCCATTCGTCGTAGGTAATAATGCTTTCTTGCAGTTTTAAGTCAACTATTTACATTAATATTTAAAATCTATTGCAGAGACTTTCACTCTCATATTTAAATGGAGGCAAGGAAGAGGACTTTGTATTTCCCTTAAAAGCGGAAAACGCTAATTTCATTTAATTTTAATTTTCGGGTTCGAGTATTGTCCAGACATACCAAATGCTATTCCGTGTAATGTTGTGACTATCCGTTGAATTTGTTGCGCATTAAATTGTTATCAACCTTAAAAGCACAAAAACTTTGATTTAATTTTTAATTTTTATATAATAAAAATAATCATTCAGAACACTCACAAAATAATTGTTTCAAACGCTTTCTTATTTCATTAACAATACGTGTTTTGTAACCGTATTTACAAAGCTTGTGGAAAGCGTATAAAAATGAATTATAAAAAATGTTTTGCAAGCGACTTTTTTAAGCTTATAAAGATGGGTGCGTTTCGATTATAAAACGCTTACTTGGATGCGTTTTATAAATGTCACAGCAGCGTTTTATAAGCGTTTTGCTTATATTTGAACGCTTACAAAACGTGTATTTTTATATGAAATTGTTTGCTGGGGAGGAACGCGGACTCAAACACAAGAGAGAAGCCCAACTTTGGACGTTACCCAGCGGCTCAAAATGCACATTACGGAATCGAGCAACTCTTATGCTACATTTACACTACACTGAGTTTGCTATCGATATCGTCATCAACGCAATAACTCAGAATAGGTGTTTATACTGGCACAAAGTTGAGTTATTGCGTTAAGAGTCAAGAAAACAGCTGAGTTTTATTTTGGTTGTGCGGATGGCAAGAAATTTAATAAAATCAAAGTAAAAGTAAATACAATCAGCTTATTTGTGATGCTGCAAAGGATGAATATGGCATGGATGTCTGAAGCAACCTTTAATTTTCTGCAAAGTAAGCAACGACGCCTTCGATGCCTTTGGACACTTGTAAGAAGACGGTTGATTGCTCCCAAGAATTGTTTACTAACATATTATTATTCTTATTATCCTGTGAAAACTTTACAGGGCTCACCGCTGCGGTAGATAAACCAGAGGCCTGGCCTACTTGGAGCTTAAGCCACTTCAGTCGCAGGCCCAGCCATAAAGCAAGCCAGTGGCTAATCCCGAGTCCTGGGAACACTTGGAGTTAAATCAATTTCCACCATACCCAGTGGATAACCCCAAGGCCAAGGAGCACTTGCAGCTGGAGCCACCTCAGCAGCAGGTGCAGCCGCCAGCACCATTAGCCAACAGCGAGGCTGGGGAACACTTGGAGCTGTTCATGGATGAAGGGAGAAACCAGCAAATCGAAGACCAAAACCTTTCAAGAATTTCATGTAGAACCGCCAGCTTCACCAGCTACCAAGGCGCTCCAACTATCGCAACGCAGAGGGCGTATCACCAAGATAATTGGTATCTATACATCAACTCAACGTTCTCCAAATAAATCTAATGCAACGGTGGCCAAAAATGTTGGATCTATATATATGTGGGAGTTTTTTCTTGTTTCCCGAAATCCATCCATGTTTTTCTTCGACAACTCATTATGTGACCTTACAAATCTCTTCTCAGATCTATTTTGAGCCATTAATAAAGAATTTGGCACCAGCAAAAATATCACAGCTGTTTTGTTTTATTTTTGTTGTGCTAGTGCTGATAGTTTAAGACGATAGGCAAAAATGGGCAATAATATCGAGTATTTTATCGAGTATTACGGCTAAACGCAACTGCATCCAAACGAAACTCAACTTTTTGTCACCACTAAGCCCCTAAACCATTTGCATTCGCCTTAACGCAATAACTCAAAACGCAGTCCTAGTATAAACAGCCTATTAAACGTAATCTGTGTACCATACAGAATCGTTTATAACCCAGTATACTTTTACATTAGCATGGTTTCTTTGTGGACTGATAGCATTCGAAACCTCTTTACTTGTAATCGAGGAAGTGGGCAATGGCCGAACTCTTTTCGGAGCTCCATTACAACTGCATATACTTAAAAGAAATGTAATCGACGGTGTGCATGAGCCGGCCACTAAACGATACACATGGTATGCACTTTTGTAATGCGACCTAATGTACTATGCAGTAAAAGGTATATAGACTGGTAATTCGGTTGAAGTATTGCTCCTTGTCAGGTTTGACCAACTTTCTTACTTGTTTTTAATCATAGACGTTTGAAGACACAAGTCAAAAGTCGTCAAAAACAAGAAAATCTGAACCCAACTATATATTTCCCAACTAAAGTCTAAAGCTAAGTCAAAATTTGGACACATTGTGCAAACAAAGTTAGCCTTAAACTGTAAAGTTAAAGCTAAGGTCCTACAGGCAAATAATTTGCCCAAATTTTAATGAAAAATTGACTAAATAGGCCAACTTAGGAAACTTTTCGGCTCTTTTTGATCAAATTGCTTATGTATGGAAATGTTTTAGTTTTAAGTTGTACAAAATCTGTAATCATGTCTCTTTATAGAAAATTTTGGGGAAAATTATGGGCAAATTACTTGCCTGTGGAACCATAGCTTAAGAATATGAATTTTGCTCTAAACAAATTGTGCAAACTTTTCCTTTCCGTAAATACTTAATGGTTACTACTGCGTTGCTTTATGATAAAGGAAATAATTTTGATCAGTATGTAAAGTAAATATTTCAATGCAATCTGCGTTCTTTACGTAAGTGTGCCCACAGCCTGCGTTACTAGTAATAAAACAAGTATGCCAGAGCCGAACTTCAGTCAGATTTCCTTTACAAATGCGTATATTTTTGCTTTACATTCCGTAATGTCAGAATTCAACACACAATTTAGAAATCGTAGAAATCGTATACTACTGCCGTAAAGCGATTCAATGATGGAAAAGTATAGGAAGGCGTAATGCTCTTGCTATACGATCGCAAATCAATGCTGTTTGGAATTAAAATTGTTTGTTTTGGTAGTTCCTTTATAGATGTTTTTTGTTTAAACATTCAAATTTAAAATTTTATATCGTCGGCGCACAGGGATTTTAAAGTAAATTTTGTACATTTAAATGAATATTTGCTAATATTTGTAAATGAAATTTTTCTTTACGTTGTGAGTATTTGTAAAATTTTTGGGATCTTATAAATGAGTAAATATATTTACTTTTCTAATTACATATCTCATTTGGAAAATGTTTCTGGAATTTTGGAATTTTCGTTAATTTTATTCCTTTGCTTTCAAGTGACTTCTCGTTTATAAAGAAATCCATTAAACAAGGACTCCAAAATCGCTAATAGGTTATTCATTAATTGAGGCACATCTGACATCTAACATCATTATCAAAGATGTTTCATAAGCATTTGCCGTACAAAATTGTATCATCATTCCAACATCTTCAGGATGCCCACTACTTTTTTGCTTCAATCAGTGTTTTCACGATTACTATTGGTCCACCACTACTAATTTTGAAGTCAATTCACAACAAAAAGGAATGGAAAATATCAAAATGGAATGGAAAAATATCAAAAATTCCAAACTCATCTAATGCTGGGGACAGATACAGATTGTCTGATATTGAAAAACATTGATATCAATACTTCAGCTGGAGAATATATTTTTATGTATTTTGTTAGCTATTACTAAAAGGAAGGTTTTTCGATGTTATTTCTGATATTACTAGTATTATTGATACTAATAATATCCAAGAGAATACCTTTAGGGGAAACCTTCCTTTTTGTCCAAAAAACCAAAATAAGTATTCAAAAATATATCGTCTAAAGTTATTCGATATCGATATTTCGACAACTCGCATAGACGCGCTGATTATTAAATTAAGCTTTATTAACCTAATAAGATAGACAGACATAATGACAATGTACATATTTGACCTTAATATTGCACATGTTGCGGCTCATGAGATAACATATATATAACATCGCTTGAGAGTTCCTCCCATAGCTGTCGGATTGTGGCACCCATATTTCTGTATAATGGCAGGCCACCTGCAAAATGTACCAAGCCTCGCCACGAAGGAGTTTGGTGTTGAGTGAGCGTTGGAGTTGCAAACGGAGCATAAAGAGATTTGCGTAAAACGTTTCGGAAGATAGCAGTGGGAAAAGATCCAGCTTCGTGAAAGGAAGGTTTGGCTGCCACCGGGGTTCGTTTGAGGAAAGCTTCCAACTTTTGACGGCACCAGCAGGGACAATGAAGATAATGTAAAACATACAGCAGTGGGATGAGTTGCAATTTGTGCTCATTTTTCTCAACCAACGACCATCTAATATCTAGACTACAGTTTGCCTCGGTCAGAACCTGTTCAGTTTCAGTCTTCGTCACGAACTCGAACTGTCTTCGTCACGGAGTCGAACCTGAACTCGTCTCAATGCCAACCCATCAGCCATCAATTATGCAAACAAACATACAACCGCGCGATAGAGCAAGACAGGGCGAGAATTTAACCTGAGCGCCAGCAGCGCGAGGCTACAGCGAAGAGGCACTGAGCAAAACCTGTTATTTAGATTTCTTCCTCATCTGTGTCTCACACACTCGCCTGCATACAAGCATGAAGTAATTTGATTGCTCCATCCGAAATCCGATCTCTTTAAACATGCCAATGCTCTTCTAAAACATAAGGATAGGAACGAATTGCACATATAAAGTCATATTTTACTACCACTTACAAAACATCCAGCGCTTGGTATTTGCAGGTTTGCTGTTTCTCATGGTCAGCAGCTCCTCTCATTTTCGATCTGCAACAATGCATTATTGACTAAATTCACAACCTGCCGAATTTCAAGTTGCTGTTTCTAAGCAACAGATAAAACAACCATTATTTTATAAATTTTTTAGCAATTTGTAAATTCACTTTTACAATAAGATATGAGATGTTGTCCGTGTGAATCGCTATTTCACATCTTCTCCGTACCCATGCGTTCCGCTGAGATAAAGTTTCAGTGTGATTAGCCTATAAGACTCAATTGACTGACTGGAAGCACAGCTTGTACGATTGTGCGAATGAGATAGCTACCGTTTAATAGCCTATTCACAGTAATAGTCCGTAGTCCACAGTACCGTTTACCGTCTACCGTCAAAGATGGCATTTAAGAACTTTGACGTGCCAAATTTTCTTTGTAATATTCCACCATCAGTTGGGATGTTCCTATCTCATCCTGTTCCAAGCAATATTTTTGGGTCCACCACTAAATAATTGCCATTCACAACAAAACATGTACGCAGACAATGTAATGAAAATGCCAGTTCAACAGAAGACCAAATGAAATTTGGAAAATATCTCCCAAAACTGTTAATTCCGTTTTACAAATGTACGTATTATTCACTGAATAATGATCCGTAAAATGCTTCGATGTGCTGGGCAGACCATAAACATCTCGGCATGCGCAAGTCCGTCTCGCTCATCGCCCTCTTTTTGCTGATGTTTTCAACACCTGGTTTTTCATCGATGTATTATGTACCTCGCCGCTGCTGTTAAGAGATACTAACATCGTCTATTGTTAACTCACAGAATTTAAATTGGGTTTGCGTACTAAGTTGCCCATATTCGGATTGGACCCATCTGGCAACGCTATAATCTTTGACAGAGATGTTGGGATCGCTAATGACATACCGCCGCGTTTGAAGCGTCAGTCCAAGCAGATTTTTACCATGGAACAATACACGCCACGCGAGCGCTCTGGAAATGCTGAAATGTACATCTAACAGAACAAGCCGACCGGTGAAAACTCAACGTTCTTTTAAAAATTTAAAAATGTATTAAAAAATGTATGAATGGGACCGTAAACAAGCAAAATTGCCGTATTTACGCCACTGAAAATCCTCAGGAGATTCAAGAAGTGCCTCTTCATGACGGCAAAGTCACAGTTTGGCGCGGCGTTAGCGCGGAAAACGGTCATTGGGCCGTTTTTCTCCAAAATTAAAATGGATATGTTATACCATCAACCAGAGCGTTATCGCGACATGATGACCAATTTGCAGGATGCCAATTATTCGTCGAAAAGGTATGAGGCAGTTCTGGTTTCAACAAAGCACGGCGCCCCACCGCACACACAAGTCGCATAACAATCGATTTTTCAAAGAAATTGTTTCCGGGCTGCTTGATGTCGAAAAGTGGTGATTTGACTGTCCACCAGGTTCGTTCCGATTTGACGCCGCCTGACTTCTTCTTGTGGGGATATTTGAAGTCAAAGGTTTACGTTAATAAGCCAAGTGACCAGAAGAGCCTCCCATGACAAATATCTGTGAAGAAATAACCGCTATTCCGGGCTGAAATGTTGGCGAAATCGATGGAAAATGCTGCAAAAAGGGGCACAACAATACGCCACTAATCAGCCAGAGGTATAGCCATTTGAGAGATATCATATTAAAAATTGATAAACAAATCTACTTGAACAAATTAAATGATTAAGATTGCCAACCGCCGCTTCTTTTGATTTCTTTGATTTTTAAAAACATGGGTCTGTCGAATATGGGCAACCCTGTATACATCATGTGGCAAGAAGAAGTTAATGATGGTGGACCAGACGGTAGATGGTGGCCATGTGAACACGAATTTTGCTTCACCATCTTCTCAACGTTCCAAGATGGACTGTAGTAAATTATTATAAGGGTTGTACATATACACCCAGAGAAATGTAGCACGAATCGGCGAGACAAGAACTCGCTTTCCACTTAGTTTTTTTCTTCTTGATTTTTTTGGCAAATTCGCTTATTAGAGAAGACACTAATCTTGACTTCGAACGTCTCAGAAATTCGTGCTTGAATCGTATTCCTTCTGGGTTTTATAGACAAGGTAAGCTGAGTTGCATTGAAATCTCATGGATGCAGAAAATCGGGATCAAAGGTTCAGTGTTAGATCATGAAATTTATTTTTGGATTAAGATTTTTCATTCTAACCGTTCTTGGTCCAAGAATGGAATTATTTATTTTGACTTTTGATTTTCGAGTTAAGTACCGAAACGATTAAAAGTGACAATATATTCCAACTATGGGGGGATTTGTTAATGCCACAAAGTTTGTTTCCCTAAAAACTCTTCTTTTCATATAGCCCCAAACATAGGAAGTGTGCTGGTAGAAAAATACTTTTCAGCCACCGCAATGATAACATGTTTTATCAGGTTATATGTATACCTATTTCAAGAAGTTCTGTTTCTTTCATTGGTCAAATTTGCTGCCAAAAAGTAGGGCATAGACTTGTGTAGAATTTCAAATAGAGATGTTTTTAGCTGTATTCAAAAATTGAGCTTTAAAGCTCTCTGTTCTCTGTCTCTGGATGTTAAGTCGGCAGCGGCCTAGCAAAAGCAGAAAGAGAAGCTTTGAAATCCGCGGCTGGCTTATGTTATTAGTAATAACTTTTACAAAAATTGATTTAGCTGGTTTAAGTTCGACTATTTGTAAGAAATGAAATGTTTGAGTTGGAAATTATTACTGGAACTGATTTTAAATTTATGAACATAATTACAACCTTTTTCTTTCGTAACACCCTGGATATCTCATCAATGAGGCATCTATTTTATAGTAAATTTAAAAGAAAGAGAAATTATTAAATATTTTATATTTTTGAAGTCTTAACAGTGATCAATGATGATGCAGAAACTGGCACAGTTGGAGCTTTAAGGACGAACCGCTCTTTGTGTTGTGCGCAAACTCAATATTTATGGCAACTCAAGTTTTCCCTGCAAGCGATTTTTATAGTAGAGCTTTATGTGCAGTCGCTAGTCGACGCTAAAAGCTCTGTGTGTTGTTGTGTGTGTGTATGTGTGAAAGCTGTCACTGTTACTGTTATTGGTTTAACATGCCGTCGTTTATTTGGATTAGATTTAAAGGGTTAACAGTTTTTAAGTTTTAAGTTCTCATGCAATTTGTTCTTGGTTTAACGTTTTGTTTTTATGCTCCGTCTTATTTAGATGGTTTTTTTTTTGCTTTAATTTATTTAAGATTAAGGAAGACCTTTGCTTGAAAGTTGCCCGCTTGTTTTTGTGTGTGTATTATGGGGGTATACGAGAGAGTATATGTATGCTTGTGTGTGTGTGTATGTATATTGCATGTAGGGTATGTAAGAGTATTTTGTAATTGTCTGCTTAATTGAGATATATATATAAAATTTGTATGTGGGTATGCGTGGCTCTTAAATGGCTAGGCAAAAAAAATACCACAAAAAAAAAAAACTATTCCCGTTAGTTTCTTAACACTAATCGATTACCTTAGCACTGGTTTTTGGGTAAAAAGAAGCATGTCAATGTGACACAATAAATGATAATTCGTTTACAGCGTAATTGTGTGATTGGTTATTGGTTATGCAAAGCAAAATACGCGTACAAATTTGTCTATATGCTCTTTTGTGTTGAGTTTTGTTGAATGTATTACTGTTTTCTCTATATATGTTTTTTTTTGTGGGTTTTTCTTTTTACCAGCCAATGATAATTGAATCGGTTGGAAAATGTTCTCGCTTTTTGATTTATCTAATTAGAACTGACAGCTTAAACTTTGAAAAAAATTGCAGTCGCTGTTATGACATTTGTTAGTTAAGCCCTGAGCTTTAGAGCTCTCTCTGTTAAATGCCTCTGGTGGCTGACTCGGTAGCGGCCGAAGAAGTTCTAAACCAAAAGCTTTCAAAAGCTCTCTGCCGAACACCAAAAAAGGGAAGACAGAAAATGTTACTGACTTCTCTTTCTCTGACATCAAGCTATGCATGACTTCGGCAAGCATTCAGTGTGAAATGCCGAATGTGTGAGGGAAGACTCCTGGTTATGCGCGCTGCTGCTTGTCCCTCTACCCATATATTCCATATTCAACGACCCACTCCAACTGACTCGTTTTAGTTAAGTTTTTCAGAAAAACACTGAAAAATTTTTTCGGGCTTGACTGGGATTTGATTCCGGTACCTTATGCACTCAACGTATGGACTGACGCGCTAGCCCATTCAGCCGTTGTACAGTTTTGCAGATTTCACGTCTAGAGGGCTACTTATGCTTTGTTGAGCTGACAAGAGAGAGATCAAAAAGAGAGCCAACTCGCTCTCTCTGTTGAAAACCAACTATTATCCGTTTGAGAACAACTTTACTCATTCCAGAAACATTTGGAACATTTGTTCTCAAGAATTTTGAGACCATGTTGTTCATATTTTAAGTTCAAGGCAACTTATTTTCTGAACAGGTTTTTTTTCCTCTGTGTTCAATACAATACTTTACTATGAATCAACTTTTATATGGAGGCGGGGTTAAAAAACGGTCGTAAAGCTTTTTGATGTTTGGACGAAAGTAGCATTTTGTAAAAGTCAAAGGGGTCGTAGGACTATTTGACTTAGAATGGTATTTGCCAGTTATTCGTCAAAAACCCCATAAATGCATAGATTTCAAACTTTATTTCATGCGGAATCGTTTTTTTTCGCCTAAATGCCACCAGAGATTTTATGCATTTATTACTCTTTTGGTCGTATTGCAAATGTATATTGGGTTCCAAAAATTTTAAAGTAGCCATATGCCCAGTATACAGTCTCCATATTTGATACATTCCCAGCTTTCTAAGTTTGTGTTAAGAATTTCTTCGGAAGTTTTATAGCCCCCTTTCTAAGGTCAACATTTTAAACTTTTTTATTTCGTTTTTGTTAACTAACTAAAGTTTAATTTCGCTGAGTCAGCTCATGTCCTTTGCCATATTCACACCAAAGCTCAATGAAAAATACCGCCATAAAATTTATAGGTGCCAATTGCATCCATACATGTGTAAATACCTGCCAGAGACTGTGACAGTAGAATACTTCAATATGAATGCTGGAACAAGGGGTAGACCGATGCAGCATTTGGTATTCAATTCGATATTTTTTACCAGGGCTGCAAACCTCCTAAAATTCGGAAGTGGTTCACTCCGGGGTTCGAACCCCTAAAATGTTTGGGTTCGGGTTCACGGAGCGGGTTTGAAAGGTTCCGGTTCGAACCGGGGTTCAGGAATAATTTTGTTTAATCGCTAATTCGGACAACATTAAATTGGAAATTAATGCAAAACTTTAATCATTAAGGGCGCGCGCACACATGTGGCTGAATGATGAACTGAAGGCAGAACTTTAGGCTGACCTTGCTAGCGTGCACAACATGCACTGGTTTTATCTTTAAAATTCAGTTGTAAGTACTTAAATGTAATGTACTTAAATATCATGGTCAGCCATCAGTTTATCTTTCAATTGCAAGTGTGCGCGTGACCTAATAGACGTTTAGAGTCTTGATATTTTCCATATAATATTAGAGTTAATTTTTATTAATGGTGCCTTTTGCACTTACACTTATATCTTTATATATTTAATTTAATTCGAAGGGGGCAATACTTCAACTGGGCCCATTGTGGACAGCATAAAATGTATTCCCTGTTAAATTTATCCCCAGAGGAGGTAATATAAATTGTCTTGGACAGAATAAAATGTGTTAGAGCTGGGATCTCTATGTGGACATCTCCGAGGAAGATTGGTAAGAAAAGTTGACCTAGGGTTCTAAGTCTCCTCCTACTCAGAGCGAGGCAGTGGCAGGAGGTGTTGTACCGTTTCCTCCTCTTTTATATTTACTTTTGAATATGGTTTACTTAGGTAGTGTTTTAATAAATACCGTTTGGGTTCACAGAAGTGTATTTTCTTTTAGGAGAGCTGGGATTTATTAATTCATTTAAAAAAGTTTATTTAGGGTTTTAATTCTTATAATGGGTTGTATAGAGGTGTTTATCTGCTTCCCTCCTTTTTTATTTAAATATTTTATTATTAGTTATTTTTTATAAATATTAGTTAAATTTTTTTAGAAGTGTGTTAGTGCGTTTTAGATTGAATGTTGGCCCACGAAATTCTTGCTACTGCACACGAGGGAAGGTTTTTCCACCTGTCATTTGCACGACGTAGTGTTTCGTTTTTGCATGTGAAGCTTAGTAGCTAGCTATAGGCATCCCTAAAGTGCTCTTCTCTGAAAGGAGCTCGATGGTAGTGCATAGTCTGGCCAGTTTGTCCGTAGACTCAGTTCCATCTTTGTTTCGGTGTCCAGGCACCCATATCAGGGTGTCATTACTGAAGTGTCGGCCAATCTCGTTAAGGGATAAGCAACATTCAGTTAGCGTTTTAGAGTTATTTGTGTGTGGAGTCAAGCGCCTTAAGGGCCCCTGACCGTCCGAGTAAATAAATACGTTTCCTTCCTTGACTGTGAGTGTGCTGAGGTAGGTGGCAGCTTCCTGGATGGCTACCACCTCTGCTTAGTACCCACTACAGTGGTTAGGAGGCGGAACGATAGGTTTGGGTCTGGAGGAGGTTTGGGAGAAAGCCCCCCCTCCTGCTTTCGTCAAACATAGCCATCTGTGTAGATATTCATGGCACTTTAAGCTCTGCTATGAGGAAGGTTTTCCCAATCGCTTCGGCTTGGGGATGTAACCAAAAAAAAAAAAAAAAAAAAAAAAAAAAAAAAAAAAAAAAAATTTTTAGACGGTATACTCGCTTGGTAGCTAAGTATTGTAGAGTGTCCGGGATTACCCCCGTCCCAGGAGGAATCGGATTCTCTCGTAGTCTAAGGGCTGTAATTGAAACAATCCTTAAATATTGAGAAAAAAATTAATAAAGTCCTTCACCGGTTTAATATTCGTCACATTTTCATTATTTTCTTGTTCAGTTTCATCAGAGGATGGACATGGTACAGAATCTTTGATGCTTTTATTTATTAGTTCTTTTTGACGTTGGTATACAATTTAGCAATACGTTTGCTTTGCAAGCTATTTTGTCCTAAGTCAAAAGTATTATTTGGTTCTGTGGATTCTGAGATTTAGTTGTGTAAGAACAGATTTCTAGGCACTTTCTAAATTTGTACGAATATTTA
>JAEIFU010002104.1:0-50840 GCA_018904235.1 Lordiphosa stackelbergi
CGACAATGTGACTCGTGTGCGCAAGGTTTTGAACTCAGACCGTCGACTAAGTATTCGTTTTATTGCCCCAATGTTCATGACATTGTGACGGAGCATTTGAACATGCGCAAGGTGTGCGCGAAGATGGTACTGTCACTGATGACCAGAAAATTTTAAACAGCTACCTGACCAAGGACCGCATCCCAACGCTTCCGCAGCCTCCCTAAAGCCCAGATGTGGCCCCCCGGACTTATTTTGTGTTTCCTCGCCTGAAAAGGCCGTTGAAAGGCAAGTATTTTGAGATGACAGAGGGGATCCAAGCAGCGATGCACGACGGCTTTCAATGCTTGGAAATCGGCCTGGCAGCGCTGCATCGATGCAGAAGGAGCGTATTTTGAAAGTTTTTAAAGAATTGTAACAACTGCCTTAATAAATTTTTTTAAATCGGCTCAATCCTATTACTTTCCGGACAAACCCTGTAGATCGTTCTTTTCCTAGATTTGGTGTCTAACGTACAAACTGGCTTTCAACGACGTCATCTGATTCTTCGCGCACATTTCTTGATATTTTTCGTTGTCACAGATAAGTCTTTTGAATCTAAGTATACAATCTTCAGATATCCACCGTATTGGTTATATTCTTGTTCTTATTTTCTACTTTCTAGGTCCGAAGTCATGCTGAGGCTTGTACCAAGAGAGCAAACAGCTTTTCAGTCGTTGGCTAGCGGTCGATGTTATAGGTCAGAGTTGTTATTTTGGCACACCAATACACTCTCACATTTTGGACTCGCTCCGCTTGATAAACCAGGGTTCTAGCAAAGACCAATATAATCTCTAAGATGCCGAACGCCCATACAATGGTTTTGCAATATGCAGCTGTTTTTTTTTTTGGTGGCGCCGAAAATCGCGCTCTCTCCGCTCACACAAAGTTGAGAGCGTAAAAATCTAAAAATAGAATGCACTTGCTTGTGTGAGTAATGCTTGAGAATACGTGTGCACACTCACAGTCGTCGGCTGTCGCTGTATGCGTACAAAAACTCGGCTGGCTCTAGAGCGCTCTCTCTCTCTCTGGCTTCTGGACAAAATTTCAAGAGAGCGAAAAGCCAGATGAAAAGCCAGGGGCAAAAAATCGTGTGCAAAAAATCGTATGGAGTTACTCATCTTCATATTCTAATGTCTTTGGTTCTAGGGTGTAAATTAAATTCAAAACTCAGTCCTAGCGGTGTTCCCCAGCCATAGCTGCCGCAGGCTGATCACTTGCATTAGAGCCGAATACTTGCCGAAGTCATTTCGTACTGTTGCAATACTATTTTCCGGCATAGCCATTTCCATCACATTTTCTATCCTCTCTTCTTGGGGAACCCTGTTTTAAAGCCATGCTTGAGGGTTAAACCCCGTTCTCTCGGCCAACAGCCGACAGACTTGGCTTGGAGTTTTGTATATGCGCCAGCCAATAAGCAAATTAATTGAGTTCATATTTAGACTTCAAATTTTCTGCACACCATCTCTCTACTTTGGTTGTTGCTATTCCTGCTGCTGCTGCTGCTATTGTTGTTGTTGTTGTTGACCGCACGCGTTTCTATAAACAATACACACAGAAAACTCGAGCCAAACTCAAAGCAAAAACAAACAAAAACGTCCAAACGCAACGCGTGGCATCCACAACTTTGGAGCATCTTCTGCTTACAATTTTCGCCTATTTGTTTTCCAAACAAGATTCTCTTGCCAGACAGGCAGGCGGGGCTCCCTTCACCTCGCATATCCACACCCCCCTCCCCCCCCCCTCCTTGTTCAAGTGCGTTCAATTTTCAATAAATCCATAAAATTTAGTTGCCCCCACCGAACGAAAAGCCACAGAAGTTGCTCCCTCCCATCCACAAGCGATGCGTTTATTTTTTCCAGCTCGGTGGTCGTCGTTGCACGGCAGACAACGAATGCCTCGCTGGCGATGCTTGGCCTAGCCTGGACAGCCATGTCTGCAGCAATTTTTTTTTTTTTTTTGTTGTTGTTTTGGTCTGCTCCAAGTAAACAATGCACCAGCAACAACAACAACAACAACCACAGCGACAATTCAGCATCAGCACATGCCATATGATTCATGGTACAGTGGAACAAAACGGGGCTAAATTGACAATGCTTTTCTTCGAAAGAATTTTGAAATATTTTTCAACACATTTGCCTACTCCTCTTGCTATACTTTAAGTCCTAGAGTAGAGTATAATTGAAATACACAACAAGCTTAGCCAATGGGTGCGGCGATCGAGACAACAGTCGGATATAGTTACCTTATCACTCTCAAGGAAATCTCTCTTTAAATCTTAATAATTCTGCCGAGTCTTCACTGTTAATGAATCCATATAACTATACATTACGAAACCCGCCGCCGCCGGCAGAGCATAAAACCCGGGTTGAAATTGTGAAGCGTAAAGTGTGTACATTACAAATCATTGTTTGTTATAGACAACCATGAAGAATATTTTTGCTTCGCTGCGCCTTCAACAGTATAGAACCAATGCACACCCACTTCCCACCTACATCCCACCCACTTCCCCTCCACTTGCCACCCACATACCACCCACTTCCCATCCACTTACCACCCACATTCCACCCACTTGCCACCCACTTCCCGCCCACTTCTCGCCCACATCCCACCCACTTCCAAAACAACTTACCACCCACATCCCACACACATCCTACCCACCTCCCATCAACTTCCCAACCACTTCCCAGTGGGCATTCCGGCGGTATTTCAACATCGGAAAAATGAAAACACAAATGAATTCTTATTTTGACCTGACAAACCGAGTTTCAGGCCAATCGGATCAAAATAGTTTTTTTGCATGCAGAATTTTCCGGCCATTTTTTCCCGAGGCCGGATTTTCCGAAATCGGGAGAACACGTGTCGAATCACTTTCGTACTATGCTTACAAACCAAGTTTCAAGTCAATCGGTTGAAAAATAAAATTTTTCCCATACAAACTTGACCGACGCTTTTTCGACTTTTCCGTGGTGCAATTTTCCAAATTTTCTATCTAAGTGCCTAACTAAACGAAGGTGCCAAAGCGCAAACCTATAGTATGAGCCGTTTAAAATATAGATAATAAGATTTTTTTGGAACCCAAAGTAAATAATCTTAATGGACGCTTTATTAAAGAAAAAAGCCATTACTGCTATTCCCAAAGGAAAAAAAAATTCGAGGTCTCGAAAAACGGTCTGGATTTTATCTTCTGTTTGTTAGAATTTGAGTACGAACGATTCGCTTTTAAAATTTGTTCTTACTTTGGGTGGTGTGTACCGTTAAAAAAAAAAATAATGGATTGGATGAGGAAAAAAGTTGTAATTTAAAGCTGATTTTCAGAGTATCTTGATGTAAGCTAGATACTTCGATGACTTTGAGATACCCCGTAAAAAATTAAAAAAATTGAATTATAGATTCTGGAAAACTAAGTTTTATTTTGAGATTATTTTTTACAAAAGTTATTTTTAATTAATTTTATGAACAAGTTGTTCTTTAATTATTAATTTATCGTAAAATAAAATATATAAATATTATTATTAAAAATTCTAAATAAAAAGGCTCTTAAAAGACTGTTACAAATCGCTCTAAGCTAACATAAAAAAGTCTAGATTGCTTAACATATCCAAAAAGTTATTAAAATCAAGAATTTAGGAATTTTTTAAAAAGCTATTGAATCAAGAAATCAGTACTTAAATCAAGAATTTTCTGGCTTATTGAAGTTTTGAAACTGAAAAATCTTGATTCAAGTACGAAAACTCTTGATTTTTCTCTCTGTTTCGAATTCCGAACGCTTTATCGACAGCAACCAGAGTTGTAACCTAAACTCGCCGCCTTGTATGCACCCATCATTTATATGTATACAGAATATAATCAAAACAGAGTCCATATTGCTTCTTTACAAGATGTTAGTTTCGCAACTCTGATTTCGTAGTTGTCATTTCTCTTTTTTATCTCCATTGCCATTTTACCACTGTTCCACTCTGCCAAACTTACTATATGCACTGTGAATGACGGAGATGGAAGAATAAGTGAACATTTCTCTGCCGTCTGCTTTTGGAGCTGTGAAGTTTTCCCTGGCCTGGGATATTTTGCATTCGTTGTTGCTGCTGCTCCGGCTGCTGCTGCCGCTGATGTTGTGGTCCCAAGCAGATGCATCTGTAACTCATCATTTTCTGAAATATTGCTCTTTTGCATACCTGCATTGTTGTAAGTGCTGCTGTCGATTTTGTTGGGTTAACAGAACTTAATTCCGTTTTATCAGAGAAGGCGATTTCCATCAACTTGTCGGGCAGTCGACGCCACCGCAGACATAATTTATTGCCACTTTTCGCAACAATTTAAATTTTCTCGCATTGATGTTTGCTTCGGCTTTATGTGCCGAGTTTTCACAGAGATGAGGAGGCGCAACCAATTGAAAAAAGGAGCACACCGACTGCAATTTGAAAGTTAATTGGCTCAGACAACACCATAGCAGGTACGTACTCGCACCCAGCTATCGCACTTGCCTCCTAAGTGTTTAATTAATGCAAAACCTACGAATTCGCTACTCTGTGCAGTCAAGCACTTTGTTGCATTAGATGCGCTGCTGCTGCTGCTGCTGCTGTTGCCTCTATACCCTTGTTCTGGGATCAGGCCACAAAAACCACTTAATCTACAGCGTGGCTAAAACATTGTGAGTGCTGGCTGTTGTACAGCAAATGGGAAACGAAATGAAGATGGAGACGCCAAGCCGGCAAACTGCCAAATGTTGTGCAATTTTCGCCTGTTTGGTTATATCTTGGGTGTGGACATTGTTGATGGTAATTGTCTTCAACGAAGGGTAGGATGATACGGTCATGCTCTATGTAGAGGCCATTTATGGAAATTGTGGTAATACTTTAAGATGATCAATAGTCTGGGTAGATGGAAAGGATCATTCTTTTTGGTTGACTTATTTTTTGGATAACATTTTAAGATGTTCTTTTTTAATGCTACTCGCGAGTCGTTGGTTGCAATGCTCAAAATATGATTATTTCAAATTAATTTGATTTATTTTTTTTTCCTATGTTAATCATGTTATTCTTCAAAAAACAATTGCTGTTTTTTTTGTAAATTTTGAATTTTTAATTTATTTTTACAAAAACTCTGCATTTTTAACTGTAACTCGATCTATAATAGCTGTGAGTTTTCTCAAAAAGCTTAATAAGTCGCCTCGAACTCGGAAATCAGATTTTATAAACTGTGAACCGATCCTCACCCCCGAAAAAACGTAAGAGATAATAATATTTTTAAACGATTTTTGTTTATAGTGCTGAGGCTCCGAGGGCTTCTTTGTCGAGGGCAGAGGTTATTAGCAGTCGTTTATATTCATATACGTTCTTGACGTCAGCTCGTGATAATTTTTGAAGCTCTGCATTAGCAAGGAAGACGTGGCTCATTTCTGTGCGACCTGTCCAATATTTAAAGAGCTCTGAATCAACATATGGGGAAAATCTGTGCTTAATGAAATGGAGATGAAAACGATATTAAATGGATCAGACTGGAAAAGGCTAGCAAAATTTCTCATAGACGCTGAGGCCCGCTGCTGAAAAAACATTATTTACGAAAAGCTTTTAAATAGTTCAAATTAAATTACATGTTTGTTTCCAATTTAGAATAACTTAATTAATGTGGTAAATTTAAGTATAAAAATTTGTATAATTTTAATATGCAGACGGCCTTGATGCCATGCTAGTTATATCACCTTCTTTATATGATAAAATATTGTTCAAAAATCAAACTTTTAAAAAGAAAAATATTTACATATAGAACTACTACTACTACTACTGCATTTTCAGTTGAACTTGCCTTATCCAATGTAATAAAAACACTGAAAATTTGATTTTTTTTAATTTATTTTTTCAATCAATTTTTTTTTTATTTATTTATTCTTTACATCTAACAATGGAGAGTTTACTGAGAACGGATTGTAATAATTTTTGTAATTTTGAAAGACGTTCCGAAAGAGTTCGTGATGAGCATAGTTCGTAGGGCAAGGATTCAAATAAATAGACATAATTCCTTGTTACACGTGCCGGTACCGCAAAATTTGTTAGTCTGTTCAGAAAGGTTGAGTTAACCTCACCTGACAGTAGCTTATGAGGGAAAAGCATACTGGGGTAGATCCTGCGATTATTCAGGGATGTGAGATCCAATAAGCGTAGTCCGTGCTCTTATGGTGGTAGATGCCTATTGGAATCTAAATTTAAGCCAAGAAGGGCAAAAAAGTAAAAACTGTATTTGACATTTTTCGGAAGTGTGGAGAACAGGCTATAATCCATACTCAAAATTAGGTCTGACCAGAGTAACCTATATTATTGATTGGTGATTTAATTCCATAGACCATCTTTTGATAAATCCAATATCTCCCATAGCTTTATTAACAATGACCTATATATATCATGAAATATATGGGGAGGAAGAAGGTAAAATCTAAAAAGAAATCAAATTGGATATCGTTTTTCGGTTTTTGGGTGCACCGATTCATTTGTCATTATTTTTTGATCTAAAAAGTTTTTGGTACACGCCTATTTTAAGTGAAGTCTAACATTTTAATTTACCCGGTCCAAAAATCATGAAAATAGTATTTTTTTTGTGGTCCGTTTCTTTTTAAGCTTAGTACTCAGACAAACTCAACGCTTTCGCAGGGTGTCAAATCCATATAAAAAAGGGTTTCGGAAAGCTTTTGTAAGATTCCGATTTTCGCTCGGTCGAGCTGACAAACTTAATTTTCGTTTAAACCCATCGGAAAAGCTCGTCGCGCCGCTAACTTGGTAGAGGCGGAGTTTAAGGCACAAACAGCTGATTCATTTTTTTTTTTTTTTATTTAACAAAGTATTTAACATGACTTATTTACTAAAATAAACAATAGTATATATATTTTTAGGTTGGGCACTGTCTCTGATCGAGCTCTCTAGACCTTAGTTTACATTTATTTCTATTTTTTCATTTTAGGAATTTTATTTCTGGGTAGTTGACTTATGTGTTTTTATATAAGTAAGTTAAATATGTGTTTGCAGAGAAAAATATGGAAAACAATGCGTAATTATCAGATTATAAATAAAATAACCTAACTCTAGTATTTGGATAGGATGGGGATTTTGAGAAGCGATGGAATAAGGGATTGGAGAGTGGGGGGGATCTTTCAATATGTGTCTTGGTGCCACCAGAATTTCTTGGCCGTATCTAGCGATTCTGCTTTGTCTATCTGTGTTATTTTACAATCAAATCGTTTATTTTGTGTGGTTAAGGTTTTACAATTTATGCTTTCTTTTTGTTTGCCCTTCTGTTTATATGGTATAGAATTGGAATGCCTTCGTCATTTAGAACTATCCATTTTTGCCAAAAATATGAATACTTCTGGGGGTGTGAACCCGTTTAGAATTGCGTGTTCAAAATAGCCTTCACTTTAAAAAAATTGAGCCTTAATTAGAACGTTGTCCATATTGTCGATGCATCTTCTTGTATGATTTCTGACTAAGTTTATAATGTGGATGTATATTCTACAAATTTTGGCGGACTCGTATAGTTTTTGATTGGGGTAGTATTTTGTGTAATTACTACTTGGAGTTCTGTACAAGGATGTGCACGCTCTTAACATCCTACGCTCCAGTTTTCTTAGCCGTTCCATGTATGATGGCGATATGTTGTACCATATTGGACAAGCGTAAGTCATAATTGGCCTCACCAGTGCAAGAAACATAATAACTTTTACTCTGTTGCACAACAGTTTTGAAGAGAACATTCTTTTATAAACGTGGAAAGCGTTGTTTGCTTTTATTTGGACGTTGGCATATCTGTCGAAGTAGAAAAACCGGTCAAGAGTAACTTCTAGGTATTTTACTGAGCTTAAAGACGGGACTCGAAACTTCTTCCTCATTGCTAGTAATTCGGAATTGTTTCAATCTTTCTGACGTTTTTACATTTTTTTAAAGGTAAAAGGTAAAACTGGCTATACAGCCCTCGACGGGCCAAGCCAAGCTCTCACAATCTTCTTGTTGTGCCTTAAATTTTCGCACAGAGAAGGACCTACAGTTTAACGCCGGATCCGAACGGAAAGTTTTTGAGAAAATTGCTTTTTCATGTAGTTCCGCGCCATAACTTGAAGGTGACCGTATGTAGTAAAACTATTTTCTAAAGAAAGAAAAAAATTTTTTTCGCATTTGTCCTCCAAAAATCCCTAAATATTTGCAAAAACAATTAACTAAACTCAAATGCAAGCAAATCAGCGCAGTGTGACCGTTTCACATTTGGTGGTATTTTGATGAAGGATGGTGTTTTGGCGTTGACAGTCACACTGCACAGTACGCTGGCTCACCCATCGGAATAAGTTGTCAATTCCGCTAGCAGACGGTTTAGTATATCTAAGTACTAAGCTTTACCTGCATTCTGATGTAAATTTATTAACATCACAATTTTGTACTTCAAAATATATTTGAAAAAAAGGTACCAAGCACCAGAAACAATGCCTTCGCATAGCACGCATCTGCTAAAAATGATCAAAAATTAGCCTCGAAAATTAGTCTCCACAATTCTCTACTTTAGGTTCCTTGACTGCGGAACACCGTTCATAAACGTTTGAAACTGTCCATTTCCATCCTCAAGGGTTAATTGGCTACTGTTTAAGCCACTTGCACTGCACCTCGGATTTTGGAATATCTGCCGGTCAGTTTTTCATTCTGTCCCAGTGTGCATTCGTTAATTTTAGCTCAAACCCTCGAACCTGACCTCGACTTTTAAAAAAAAAAGTTTCTTATATAAACTTTCAATATTTCACAAAAAAGTATTTTTTTTTTTACCAAAAAAAAACTTGTTTACCTAGGATACGTTCAGACACACTATCATTTTGCCATATTTTTTTGGCATACAAAAATCCGAAAAACTGCCAGTGTGTGTGAAGGGACCCTTACTTTTTGACCCTATTTCCAAATAATACCGTTCAAGAACATTTTTTGCTGTGATTTCTTTACAACAAAACTTTCACATTTCACGTAAAAAGTAATTAAAAGGAAGTTCCTTGAAAGTAGTTAGAGCAAGTAATTATATGAATAACTTGACTGTTCAACGATTAATTTTAACTCTTTGACTTGAAAACTGAAATATTTTGCCAATTTCGAGGGCATTCAAACTTCGTAACAAAGTTGCCCCACCATTTTTCCTGTTGGCGTGGGTTGTGTGTTTAGTGCATGTTATGACTTTCTGGTGGGTGCAGCAGCAACATCCCGGTCTCTTGCTTTCTGGATTATCCTTTGTTACGCATCGACAAGCAGTCAGGCTTGGTACATGTACCCGTACCCAAAAACCCTCAATGAGAAACGCACTTTTCGCCCAAACCGACGTAAGATCTGCGCTTAATTGCAAACATTTTGTTGTTCAAGTGAACTCTGATTGCCGCTCTTAACGTGCCCGGCTGCTGTTCCGTTCCGTTAATTGGGCAAGGGGAAAAAATATTCGGCTGCCACTTTGATGCCTTGCCGATGATACGCAAAAGCTGCAGTACCCAAAAAATTTGCATTTCAACCAGCCCGCGATTTATGACCCAGAGAGCAGAAGAGAGACAGAGAGGAGCTGCTGCTGCAGCAGGAGCAGCCTGTGACGAATCCAATTATGAGGCGCGCCAGCTGCCAACTGTCCAATGAATCGGTTCAACCGGGTGACGGTGACCGGGTGCCATGTGCCTGACGCGATAATGTGCCATCAAATGGCCATAAATAAAATGCACAAAGCGGATTAAGCGTTTTGTTAACAGATTTATACATATTGAGCTGAATTATGGGGCCAGGATTTGAACTGACAATCTAAGAGGGCAGCGAGCAGAGATTTTTCGAATTTAATGAGGTTGCCTAACTACGCTGAAAAAGTTCAAAAGTAAATGGTAAATTATAATGCTCTACATCAGTAAGAATTGAAAAGCGCTGTCATGAGGAGGATAGCTGCTGACATGCAGTAGATAGGCAAAGACTGCTGATGATGGGACCGGGAGGTTCCAGAAAGAGCTATACAGTCTACCAGCCTCCTTTGTGGTGTGGTGTGTTCCTGTTTATAGTTATGTGCAAATATAAAATGACCTCGAGCCTGCTAAAACTTGCTAGTTTAAAAGTAAAGGTAATAATTTCCTTACATTCACGACACAAAATTTGTGACCAGGAGGAGTTCTAGAATATGTCTTCATCATCTATGACTATCTAAATGTAGGCCAAGTGCAACTGGGGTGTGTCTCTACTTATTCTTTCCTCCTATTTCTTTATTTTTTTACAATTTTTGTTAAACATTCAAATTAGTTGGCAACTAGAGCTGGTCAGTGGCCAAATATGACGCCAATATGGCTCACCAATCTGCACCCACAAAATCTGTACTCATTATACAAAATGTTGGATATGCAAAATGCAAACAAAACAAAACAACAGCCATTCGAGTTTGTTTGGCATTGTTCCATTCTCGAATTGGCCTCATTAGGATGAAAAAGGTGATGCATTCGTTGCGCGGGGGTTTGAAATTTAATAACTCACAATTTTTTAAACTCACAAGTCAGTCTTCAAGTTGATGAGACATTGATGGTTCAATCGATGAAGAATCTAGAACCCACCCAGCATGTGGAGCCAATTTAGCAGGCAGCTAAAATCCTCGTTAAGTCATCACCATTGACAACCAACATATAGAGAGAGAGAGCGAGAGAGGGAGACATTTGACAACAAATATTTTGTGACATTAAATGCTGCTGCTCCATGGGCTCCAATGTCCAATGCCAGCTTCCTACCCAGACTCGACCAACTTTGCTCATTTCACTAATTTAATGAAGACCTTTTGCAATGTGGTTCGCGTCGTGGTCCTGGAACCCATTGTCTTGACGTCGTCATCAGATTGATGAGCCTCTCGCTGTGGTCGGGAGCCGCCTGCTGCTCCTCAGTCGGTTGGGGATGATGCTGCGCCTGCATCAATAATTTGTGTTCGCTGTTGAAAATAATTGACCAAGTTTGTCTGTTTGCGGTTTGTGGCATTTAATCTACTTGCCAGAGACAGCGACAACTGCACCAAGGCGGCAGCAGCTGCCAGCCAGTCAGCCCGGCAAGGTTGCTCCAAAGAAGACGACAAAGAAAAAAAAAAAATCCTGGGGCAGGCTACTGGGTTCCTTCACCGCTCCTCCTCTCTGTGGTGTACAGCGCGTAATTGAAATAATTTTAAGTGAAAAATCTGCATTCAAAAAATATTTCTGCGGCTCACAAATGTCAGCTGCAGCAAAAAAACAAAATTCCAGGAGCAGCCACCGAAGCAAGCATCGGCGAATTATTAGATTGACCAGTAAATGCTCTACGAATAAAAGGAAAGGAGGTTTTACTGATCAGTATTAAGTTTGAAGAAAATCGACCTAAATTGGAAATCGACCAAAAATTTTGAAAAAAATTTTAGGTTTAAGAAAAATTTTTCTAAATTTTAGAATGTATTTTTTTAAATCTACATTTTTAGGCCAACTTTTTTGTTTTTTAAATTTTAGGGTGAATTTGCTTTACGATAATTTCGCCTTTGATTTTCGAAAAATATTTGTTAAAAATGTATGGAATTTTTTCAAATTTTTTACGATAATTTCGCTTTGATTTTCGAAAATATATGTTAAAAACTTATGGAGTTTTATAAATAAATCATAATATTAAAATTGTTTTTCTAAATCCTTCCTCCTGCATTAAGCAAGTGTGAGCAAAAGCAAGCACATGCGTTACTCCATGTAGTAGCCGATTCAAAGATCTTATAAAATATATAAATAATGTTAAAATAAGAAAAAACCTATGTTCCAATGATCCACAGCCTCCACGTTTTCCAAGTGAATTTCTTGTCCACTCGACCACGGTCCCTTGTTGCACGCTGAGCGGCAAAATGCCAACTGCGCACATTCTTAACTATGGTTTCGACGCCACGTCTTGCTTTTGGATGATAGTCGAGTGGGCTAAGGTGCCGTCGTCCGTGTGTTCAGCAACGAAGTCCCGAGCTCAAATCCCTGAAAAAAGTAAAAATTTTTTTGGTTTCTTAAAATTAATTACAGCTTAGAAAAAGTAGGTGGTGTATGTTGGTCGTGTGTCTCTTCTTCTCTCCCGCTCTCCCATATCAGGATATTCTACTTAAATCCAAGAAGATCCTATGCTTGCATTCTATACTTTTTATGAGTACACCATCTCTGTTTAAATTACAGCAATAGTCACGATTAAGAAGACGTATGCTCGATACGAAGCCGACTTAATTTAGAAGCAAGAATTTTATCCTCAAAAATTCATGCTTCATTCCAGTATGATCGGCTTGGATCCAAGAATATTCCGTCTTACCGTAAATTCAACGACCATCTAATATCTAGACATCACGTTTGCTCGGTTCTTCACAAACTCGAACCGTCTGAACACTGTCTCACTCCCACCCATCAGCCGAGCTTTGGCGCAAACCAAATATAAAAAAAGTCTTGCGGTATTTCCGCAAGCTTGTCTTTGCAAGCGCGTAGTTCTAGTTGTATTCGTCGCATCGGTTCACGCTAGAGCTTTTTGAGTGGTAACCGTGTTTGATTTATTGTTGTTTGTTTTTAGTCGTTCGTGAGTTATAGCGTCGCAAACATGGAGCAAAATAAAGAGAAAAATACGGCTAATTTTACAGTACTACTACGATAAAGGCAAAAATGCATCTCATGCTGCCAATAAAATTTGTGCAGTTTATGGACCCGATACAGTTTCCATTTCCACCGCACAACGATGGTTTCAACGTTTTCGTTCTGGTGCAGAGGTGATCGAAGATGCGCCACGGTCCGGAAGGCCTGTCGTCGAAAATTGCGATAAAATCGCTGAATTGATCGAAAGAGACCGGCATAGTAGCAGCCGTAGCATCGGCCAAGAGCTGGGCATGAGTCATCAAACCGTTATAAACCATTTGAAGAAGCTTTGATTCAAAAAGAAGCTCGATGTATGGGTGCCACACGACTTGACGCAAAATAACATTTTTGCCCGTATGGATGCATGCGAATCGCTTCTGAATCGCAACAAAATCGACCCGTTTTTAAGGGATGGTGACTGGCGAGAAAAGGGTCACTTACGACAACGTGAAGCGCAAGCGGTCGTGGTCGAAAAGCGGTGGAACTGCCCAGACGGTGGCCAAGCCTGGATTGACGGCCAGGAAGGTTCTTGTCTGTGTTTGGTGGGATTGGCAGCGAATCATCCACTATGAGCTGCTCCCCTATGGCCAAACGCTCAATTCGGACCTGGGTCATTATGAAGTTGGCATCTCGTTGGGAACTCGTCATCGAACAAAACGGCGCATATTTGACATAAATCGCTTTATTATAACCAATTTTATGAAAAATTGAAAATTCAATAAAAATACCGCAAGACTTTTTTGACAACCTTGTACAACCTTATACAAACGCGACAGAGCAAGACAGGGCGAGGGTCGAACCTGAGCGCCATAGCAGTGCAGCTGACAGCGAAGAGGGACTGAGCAAAGGTGCTGTCTAGATATTAGATGGTCGATGGTACTTTTGTGATCAAACAGCATTTTTGGCAAACAGTCAAAACTTACAACATTATTGTTTCATTCCACTTCGTTTTCGTAAAAACGTACAAATCCTTTCTCAAAAACTTTAAATAAAAATAAACCTTTCAAGGTAGAGGTGGAGAACTATCGATAGCACTATCGGCACTATCGATGGTTTGTCACTATCGAACCGCCATCGATGGCAGACCTGCACTATCGATGGTTTTCGATAGTTTTTCTGAAGAATTTCACTTCTTTAGAAAACGCGGAATTGTGAGCTGGAGAAAATTTTACAGACATAGAAGTGAAATTAAAGTTAAAATTCATAAAAGTGACATGGACAAGTTCCTTAACAAAGTCGACAAAGGTATTGCTAGTGCGACAGAAAAAAATTCCGGAGGCAAATATGTGACGGCTTCCCTTATAATACCAATTATATATGGGCTGTACCGAAAAGTCGAAAACATCACAGACGAGTTGTTTACTTCCGAGGGGAAAATGCTTCAAAACGTTCTACTTTCTTCGATAAAGAAAAGACTTTTCAAATATGAGGAAAGAACCATCACAAGAATTACAACAATATTGGACCCGAGGTTTACAAAATTTGGGTTTTTCAATAAATTTAATGCTGATCAAGCATCAGTACTATTGGAAAACGACCTCATACTGGTTTAACAGCAAAAAACTCAAAACCCGCTTTCACCAGTGGACATGAAGAAAAGCGAATCTATATTCTTCAATTTTGTTGAGGAAAAAGCGATGGAACAAACAACCACCAGGCGAAGCGATGCCATTATACTCAAACGCCAATACTTGGAAAGGTCTGTAGCCTCACAGGACACAGATCCATTGCTCTGGATAAAAGTAAGCCCTCATATATTTAAAATTGCAAAAAAACCGAATTTAATTTTTATTAATTTCAGATGAATGAAGCTGAACTCGGGCTTATTGGAAAGCTAATGCACGAATACTTATGTGGCCCGCCACTTCAGTTGAGTCTGAAAGGATGTTCAGCAAAGCTGGGCCAATAGTTTCAGAACGCCGTTCTCGGCTTGAGGATAAAAACATTATCATGCTTTTATTTTAAAACAAAAATACTTGGCTTCATTAAATGTACAACAAGAATATTTGATTGTACAACAGGAATATTGAAATGTACAACAGGATATGCTTTAAATGAATAGCAGAATATTGAATAAACAATGTTAACTTCTTTTGTTAAGTTTTTGTTACAATATAACTTAAATATGTACTTTTTAAGCTACTATCGAAAACTATCGATAGTTATCGATGGTTTAAAAAAAACTATCGTCCACTATCGATGGCGCCGACTATCGATTGTTCTCCACCTCTATTTCAAGGGGTTAAGACTACAAAAATACTTAACAAAAAGCTCTGGAGTTAGAATCTGCAGTGCTTTTGTCAGTCCGAGCCGAACTGAACCGCCGCACAATCAATCTTAAAATAGATCAGTTCTAAGCCAAAGTTTGCTAGCTTCAGTATTGAGCTGAGCTGAAGGGAAGGTTGTGATTTCGTCATAACAGCAAATGCTTCTTCTATAAATTTTTGGCTCGTTAAAATTTAACCTAAATATTTTGCAGACAAGTTAAAGAGGGAGAAACATTTTCTATATTTGCGTAGTCCATAAATTATTTCGAAACATTAAATAATGAAGAATATTAATATTCTTAAAACTATCCTTATGCTTAACGTCTTTACAGCTGGTTTAACGTTTTCATTAGACCACCGCATTGACAGAAACCTTTAGGTGAGCTCACTACTGAAGTAAGCCGTGATTTGGAGGAACAGTAATTAAAAACGTGGCTTTCCTTACATGCTTTTCCGTCATGAATTTAACACAAGTAGGCATTATTTCATGACGTTGGATTAATTAGACAAGAATGGCTTGATTCATCACTGAAATATTCACTTCTAAGGCCATACACTAAGAGAAGTTTTATAGCAGGGGTGCCCACAGCATGTGTGCTCACCTCGCGTTTCTTGTTGTTTTGTGCATAGCTATCGTTGCGCGTATAGGCACTCATGCATCGCCAAATGCCTCGTATGCCTTTTGCAAAATCGAAGGCAGAAACATATATGTATGCGTTGTCTTCAGCGTAGATTTTGTTGTTGGCGACAAATGATTTCGGGTTTCTCTATCCACATTAGTATTGGTTCCTACGCCGCCGTAAGATGCCTCTGGGCACCTCTCTTCTTTAGCAGAAAAAGTTTCCAGAATTGTCAGGCATTGTATAACACTTCGACTCAAAACTTTTGAGTCAAAAGTAATTAAAAAGAGAAATAGCTTAAGATAATTTAAAAATAGCCAGATTAATAGCAGAGAGCAACGAGGGCAACCCAAATTGAAGATTACTGCTTGGATCATGATTCAAATTCGGAATCAAAGCATACTTTGAACCAAGGAATTCGCTCTTAGATCAAGAATTTTATACGTGTTGCACCTTTTTACATCGAAACATCAGCCTTTCTTATCGTTCACCACAAAAATCAATTCCTTTTCGATTTATCGATAGTAGCTTCTAACATACTTTCTTGATAGATCATTTCCATTACTTATTATGGTGAAGCCATTTGAAACTACCTAGAACTACTATTTTTTTTACAAAAATACCTCCAACCCAGCCTTAAAATCAATATACCCCTCTTTCACTTCTCACCGCAATTTTATGGTCGCAAAAATTTACATGCGTAAATTTGAAGAGCCGCCGAGTGGACACACGAACCCAACAAAGACGGAAAAGAGTCAACAGTTTGCAGTTTTCAGTCTTTGAACCCAACTTAATCCTGGACATTAAGGCAAATTGCAGCATCTGCTCAAGAACAAAAAAAAAAAACGCAAACATCTCGAGTCGAACGCAAGCCGAGGAATCAACTTGCACCATAATTTGCTTAATTCAACGACGACGCTCAACCAAAAGCACGCGGCTGCCACTCGTCAATGGTAGCCAGCCAGCGATCGACACGCCGCAGACGATGGTTGCTGATGAGGATGATCCTCCCTCCTACCTTATTTTTTTTGCGGTGACTACTTCAGCGGCAGCCTCAATTTGAGTGTGCCCTTGGGGGCAATTTCCAAACTTGCATCGTTCAATTTTTTTTTCGGTGGCTGTAATTTTGGTCAGACCATTAAGTCAAGTACTGACATGCCACCCCAAGCTTATATGTATGTATGTTGAACATACAAATATGTATGTCATAGAAGTGCATAGCTTGACCAAATGTCAAATGTCACAACAGTCCAAATCCCACTTGGGGGGGCACTTAAATTCGATAAGCAAACAGAAAAAAATAACAACACATATATCGATTTATTTCTCCAGCGAGCCAAACTTCTGCAAAAAAGTTGGTTTCATGTAAACATTTTTGGTGGTGTAGCGACTCTGGCGCGATATATCATATATTTCCATATTTCGCTTTTATTCCATTTTGTTTATCATCAATTTTAATTCATTTCGAGTAAAGCTTTTAGTTGGAAAAGCTTTAGATTGCAGCGCAACCCCCCATGCCACAGATTTTCTCATCCCTCAGCCACTTATGCAATTGAAGTGACAAGCACTTTACGAGTATCTCGGATTTGGTCATTTCGATGCCGCCGAAGCAATTGAATTGGAGTAGGGGCAAAATGTGTTGCAAGTAATTTTCCAAATTTATGATTTAATTTCTTGCAGCATTTTGAAAAATTACAAAGAATTGTACAAGTGAACAAAATGAAATTTTTTCAGTTTATTGAAGGGGTGGTGCTGATAAAGTTGCCTAAAATGCCTATTCCACAGCGAAACATTTATCAAAAAAAAACTTTTTGATTTCAACGAAACACACAAAAGCGGAAAGGTATTCATGGTAGTAAAAATCCCCTCTCTGGGATTGGTTTGATTGGCTAACGATTTTTGTAATATAAAAAAAAATATCAACTTTTCCCTTGCTGTTTTTACGGGTTTTTCTTTTATCTTGAGAACTGGCACCAATTTAATATAGTATTTAAACCAAGAATGTAGAAGTTCGCAAAAATGCGAACAAAATTTATGAACATAAAAATAATTTGTTCTTTTATATAATTTCGTCCTAGAAACTTAGAAAAGTTTAAATAAAACTCGTAAGATTAACTATTTACATCAAAATACAGATTTGCGTTGAGACCAGAGATTAAAAACGAAAAGAATAACGGTTAGGGTTACGGCTACTGGTTTGGCCGATAGCTTTTTTCCGGTTACGGTTATATGACCGGGTTACGTTTAGTAACCTTATTCTGTTTGGGGATTCGGTTACGGTTACGGTTATTTCTTTAAAATGTCCCTTTAACCAATCATGTAGACAAAAGCGGCTTCTTTTGGAATCTCATTTATTCAGTTATAATCCTAAATACTTTGGTTATTTTCCACTGTGACTCTAAATGTGACACTTTGTATGTGTATCACGTCCATCCCGTCCTAAAATACCCAAATTGTATCCCATAAAAACTTTTTTTTGGCGTTTTGACGTAGTTCGCGGTGAAATTTTCTAAATTTTTCTTTCTTAGTGCGCGCCTGCATAACTCAACAAAGGTCTATGCCAAATCTTAGTTCTGTAGCATAAACAGTCTTGGCTGTGGGTTGATAATATGTCAGTCAGTCGGGCCTACAGTTTTATATAAATAGACTAGCAAATAACCCGACCCCTTCAAACAGTATAGAACCAAACAATATTAGATATAATAATACCCCGTAGAACCCAGAAATCGAACTTTGCTGATGGGTTTTCCCTCCAACTCCCACCCTCATCCCACCCACTCTACACCCAATTCCCACTCACATCCCACCCACATCCCACCCACATCCCTCCCACCTCCCGCCCACTTCCCGCCCACATCCCACCCACATCCCTTCCACCTCCCGCCCACTTCCCGCCCACATCCCACCCACTTCCCATCTGCATACCACCCACATCCCATCCACATCCCTCCCCCACCACATCCCACCCACTTCCCAGCGGGCATCCCGGCGGTATTTCCAACATCGGAAAATGAAAACACAAATGAATTCTCATTTTGACCTTACAAACCGAGTTTCAAGTTAATCGGATGAAAAATAGCTATTTTGCATGTAGAATTTTCCGGGCATTTTCACGCCTACGCGGATTTTCCGACATGGCAAAAATCACATTTCACAAATTATTTCGAATACTTAGATCGAACATTTTATCAATCTGCAAAATGGAAAGTCGGCTCGATAGTAAAGTTATAGAAAGAAATTCCAGCGCTGCCCCCCTGCGCAACACGCCCCCCAAGAAACATCTCTTCTCATTTTTGAATTAGCCAAAAAAACACTTTCCCTCTCACTCATATTTCAAAACGGCAACGGAAAAAACACCAGTCCAAGACACCCATGCGGAGCACGGGCGCCCAACCCACGGACAGTACTGAGACTCGCCTAAAAAAACCGCGCATCCTACATAAAAACAAAGGCACAACATAAAAATGTTCCCATTTCATTATTTTCTTGTTATTTAATTCCTTTTGCAAAATTTTGGCATTTCAAAACATGAATGCTATACTTTATAGCTTTTTTATTTTAAAGAACAGCCGCCGGCACCAAGCAAAAGCCAATTTTGGAAAAAATTTTTTCAGGGGAGGGGGTTTGCGGTTCTTTCCCCATTCAGGTTAATTTTTCCAAGATTCCAACATTACTTGACAGACAAAATTTTGGCATTCCGACCAGTGTGCCGGATGAAAAAGTTTTTTTTCATGCAGAAATTTACCGGTTTTCAAATTTTTTTGGTGTTTTCCGTAATTTTTTGACAAACCGAGTTTCAAGCCAATCGGATGAAAAATGGTTGTTTTTATGCAGAATTTTCCGAATTTTCCGACCGTCAGGTCAAATTTTCCAACTTCGAAAAATCACATTTCAAAATATTTCGTATTCTATCCTTACAAACCGAGTTTCAAGCCAATCGGATGAAAAATAGTTTTTTCATGCGGAATTTTCCGGCCATTTTCCTCGTGGGTGGATTTTCCAAATATCGGGAAAACACGTGTCGAATTATTTCGCGTACTTTGCATACAAACCAAGTATCAAGTCAATCGGATGAAAAATAACATTTTTCCCATACAAACTTTTCCGACGCTTTTCCGACTTTTCCGGGTGGAATTTTCCAAAACCCCGTCTTAGTACGCACTTTCACCACTAACAGAAATTTCTGTCCAAATTTCAGCTTTCTATCCTTCTACTCTATACCGTTTAGGCTTTGCGATTAATTCCAATCAAAATAAATAGTTAATAATAATAAATCTCTTTTATAATGCTTTCTTTTTCATTCACATTCAGACAAAGAGAGTATCTTGGAAAAGGCTTCCCCCCAAACAACAAAAAATGTGCGAGTCTTACGTTTTCTTACAAACAAATTGGCAACGCAGCTAACTAAAATCTTTACCTTCTTCATCTTTTCTTTTATTTGTTCATCAAATAAATTTAGGTGCGATTTTCACTAGTAGAGAAAATTCAATCAGTACTCATAACCTGTTTTGTTATGACATAATTGTGACAATCGCATCTTGGCGACAACGTAATCCATTTCAGACACAACCGCTAAAAACACTTAAAATTTGAAAACGAACGTACGTAACTGAAAAAATTTCTTATAACCGTAACCGTAAACCTATATTTAAAAAACCAGTTTCACCGTAACCGAACAAACTAGGGTTAATTTGGTCTTTCCTCTACACGCCTCGCCTTTCTGAGCCACCCGCAATTTATGCAACAACGTTCGGAGCTTTTTCTGCACGCCGTGTTCAGTGTTTTTTGTTTTGGACATGTGGGAACACTTGACAAAAAGCTATACACAAAAGCATGGGAGATTAGAATAATTACCGTATGAAACGTGTCCAGCATTTTGGAGCGATGTTTTAAATAAATTTTTTTTTGTTATGAAAGTTTATATTTTTTTTTTGCTCTGGTAGACTTTAAATTTGGCTTCCTCACGGACTCTATCACAAGTTGAGCCACCGCCAGTTTTGGCTCTCCGAGCACACTGTTAACGCTGTCTAACGCGCAAGGCCTCTAAGACATTACTTGTATTGAATCTGTTAAAGGCACAGTCCAATATTTGTTTGTTGTAATTCTCACAGTTCTCATTCAACGCAATCGCTATTTATTATACGGGCAACAAGCCCTTTACCCAGTTTCGTGTAGATTTTCACCCTCGCAGCCGCTTGGACTTTGCAAACTCTAAACGTACATTTAGATGAATTTACCATATCGATCAAGATGTTTGAGAATAAATCTTTTTTCAGGTAAACGAAAATAAACGATATTCGTCCCACTGATATTGAGCTACAGTTATTACGTTTAGACTTTTCCACACGCAAGTAGTAAGATATTTTTTAGTCAAAACTTTAATGTAAAACCTAAAACGTCCGTAATGTGGTATTCAGATTGCTGTATAAAAATTTTACGAATTCCATTTGGGTAAAATGAGCGATTTTCTAATTTCGCCAAGATTTGCCTCACGCAGCATTTAACTTTTATACATTTGATACAGAATTTTAATTCCACACGTCGCAGAATAAGGCTTTTCCATAACCGTGTAGCCTAACCGTAACCCTATCTCACAGCGCGTAATATAACGGTAAAAGCGATCGGCTTGACGTTTCTACACCCGCCGTTAGCCGTTTCGGTTTTATCTCTGATTTATAGACAGTTGAAAATTATACATGCATGTTTTCAAAATGGTATATCTTCGCTTAAAAAAAACAGTTGCTTGGAAAAATTTTGTTTGTAACTAAGAAATAATTCTATAACAAGTTTCGATCATTCATATATGGCTTCCTCACAAAACGCCTTAAAAATGATCAAAATAGTAGTTTCAATCAACTGTAAGCTCAAACTACAAAAAATCCAGCTGTGACGGAACATTTTCACAAAACTGATTCGTGTTTAGCACACGAAAATCATCTAGAATCGCCAACATCCCTACTATTAACTGTACCTTGTTGGTGGAAGAATATTGCTAACAAAATATTGCTTAATATTTTTTGTTCTGTTTTATCAAACGGTTCTTTTGTTTCACCAATTAATCTTAGGGTTTAGAAAAACAACTTACCTTACGGATTTCCAAATCCTTCACTCCTTTTAGTATTACTATTAGAAAATTACAATTACAATATTTTTTGGTATTTATTTCATCTTTAAAATCCAATATAGATTACATATTTGAATAGTTTTTGCCATTTTTGTGGGTAGCCTAGCTAAGCTCTTATCTAATAATTATATTTCTGTTTTTTTTTTGTTTGTTATATTTGGCATTACAACTAAAGTAGGCATCTCTTATTAATATTGTTATATAGAACATATCCATAATATTGCTTTCGCTTAAATCCAAAGTCTCTTTTAAAACTGAGCCTGGCTCAGAGTTGAGCAAAGTGTTTGATTTCCCAACTTATTCCTTTGGCATTTACATAAGATTTTTTGTTCTTACAAATTTATGAGTAACTTTGAGCGTATCTCCTTTACTCTTGATATATTTTCATATGTTTGAGCACACCGCCTATCGGAATGACTAGAGTAGAGCATAAGATATGAGTATAAGACCAGGATTCTATACGGGGTGTTCAGTCTTCTTTGGCTTGGATCAACCCATGCCCAAGTCATGCAGAAGATGTTGTTTGATTACCTCCCCCTCCCGTTCGGCCAAAAGTTGGGCAGTCACCGTGTTGATAAGATTAAATGAAATAGCAAAAATGCTAAACGCTGACCACACGCCCAAGGCTAGCCAGCGTAGTAAACGCGGACGCAGGCCACCATCCAACTGTCTAAGGAACAACAGACCCAAACTTAGGCCAGCCAAAGCTCCAGTCATGTGAGCTATATAGGAGACCGTGGGTCTCGAATGATCTTCCAGCATGCGGGAGTACAAGGCATAACCCAAATCGAAGGAGACTAAAGCAAATAAGTTGTAAATATATTTATATAAAACAAATTGGGATAAAACTTACCAAAAATAATCACAGCCATTAACTGGAGGAGGCCATGTCGCATCTGTTCGAGATTGAGCAAAACACTTGCCACTTGGGCAGCCAACAAAGCATACACCCCACCGCTGGCACCCACCAGATAAACTTCCGAGTCCACCACACTAGTACCCAAAGATCCAGCCAAAACACCAGCGAAGTATATAACTGCGGTACGTAGGGAACCATGAACTAGTTCTAAAGGGAAACCGAATAACAATTGAGTCACCACATTAAAACCCAAATGTAACCAACTGGCATGAAGTAGGGCGTAGGAAAGGAAACGCCAAAGCTGCAAACGTTGTTCCGGGCTATAGATGAGTGAAGAACTCTCTGGTGACGAATCACCCACATAGATGAAAACCAAAAACTGTGGAAGAGAGATGCAGGCAGAAGTGAGTAAGACTGAACATTTTGATTTCTTAACTATCACATATTATAGACTAGATTTTAAGATCTAGAACACTTTAAACCGTTATCAAATGTACAAAAGAATTTCGGCAAACCTTTTCTAAAAAAAATTTTTATATGGCAATTCGCAAGCGTTTTCGTCTCTCTCGAACTAACCTAGAGTTAGGTTAAGACCTTAAAGTAAGTAAAGTAATTCCCCTAAAACAATACGAAAGCTTTTTCATGCGAATCATGCCAAAAAGTCACCTTTTGTAGCTTAACTCGTTTAAAATCATTTGCGACCAAAAAGAATAAATTTATTTTGTCTCTTTATCCGCTCGCTTAACTAGATTTCGCCTTTTGTTTTGAAACCTGCTCGGTAACCCTGTTTTCAATCACCCCCAAGCACAGGGAAATAAAACCATCAAAATGCCTTGGAAAGCCATAATCAAGATAGAAGGGGGCGAAAAAGCAACCCCAAAATCGACGTAGACTGGCAACAGACAGCGACGAGACGACGCCATTCCCTTCCTGATTTCACTGGCGGCGTCCAGTCTGCTGTGTGTGTGGGGCCAGACGAGGAAAACAAATCGTAGACGTGTTGGATTTTCGCACGCACTCGCTGTCTCCTTAGTCTCCTCCCCCCCTCGATACATGTATGTATGCATGTACAATGTACATATATCCTTTAACCGGAAGCTTACTTCCATTTACAAATGCATGAGAGTGGGGCGGGAGCTGGCAACGCGTTGTGTGGCAAAGTCGGCAATTTGTTTGCCTCAAAAGTCAATTGCTGGTCCAGCTAACGTGTGCGAGTGCGTTTGAGAGGGGGGGAATTGAAATATGATCAGCCCAAAGCTGAACAACCCTCCTACTTAACTTGAGATGTACAAAACGCATGCCAGACGTGACTACAAAAGCGAAAATAGCGAAAGACCAAGCTGGACAGTACAGTTATTCCCCGGTTTCAAAAAAGTCAACAGTTGCAACTGGCGGCAGCTGAATGAGAGCAAAAAGTTCGATGAAAGGATAAAAGAAAATTAAAGTCAACTGATTTGAAATGCAGTTAAAAGTAGGTGTAGGAAGGAAGTTTAGGAAAGTAACTTTTGCTGTTCAAGAAGAGTTTCTCAATATTATAGAAGTTTCTAGAATTTTTTAAGTCAAGTGCAACATTTCTTGGATTTAAATGAAAATTTACAAAATTAATGAGCGAAATCTGACAATACATTTTAATTGGATCGGAATTAGTTTAAGAATATGAATTTCCAGAGATGTATTCTGATTCCTATCCTATCTTAAGGACTATTACTATCCATAAAAAAGGTCTACGATTTTGTTTAAATTTTCCGTTAAGTTATCATATTAAGTTATCACTTATAACAAGGGTATAATTGTTCCACTGACGCATTCTTGAGGCCATTCGCTGGATGAGCTAAAAGACCTCATTCTTTCTGTGAACTTCCCCATAAGAGATAAATAAGGTTATTGGCGACGGATGAGCAAATCACTGTCAAGGGTGATCTAATTATTATTAATCTAAATATGCTATTTTCCGCTCAAAGGCTAGATTTTCTATCGATATGCGTTGTTTCATGTTTCGTGCGTGTTGCATTCTATGTTTCAGAATGTTAAAATGTAGCAATATGTCTAATATATGAATCCCGCAAACCAGCTATCGTGGAGGGACTACTGCAGACACAGCAGGTCCAATCAGCTGTTTTGTGTGTACGTTAGTGTGACCGTAAACATCATTCGTCAGTGGAACAAGGAAAATTCACTTTTTGAGAATGACCTCAAGAATGCGCCCGTGGAACAAGGGTATTTTAAACTCCGAATCAAAATTGAATTGTTAACTAAGCTGAATAAGTGAACATGTTCTTCTTTAATTGTTTATTTCTGTTAATTTTTGTTCAGTGAGTCTTGTTCAGTCTATCTTGCTCAGTGAGTTGTTCTGTGAGCTGCTTAATAATATGTTTAGTATCTTATTCAGTTACTAGTTCAGTGAATTGTGTGATTGTTCACTTAGTGCGCTGACTGATAAGCTCTTATTGGCTATATATTTCTGTTTGTTATCAATGTATGGGAACTCTGAAGACAAAACGATATTCGGAACTATTTTACTGAAATCAATAATACTCGGGGAACTATTTATATGTCGGGAACTGGTAGCACAAATGTCAATGGTTAAAATCTGGTAATACCAAAATTAAGTTTGACATTTTTATTAGCATAAACGGTCTCACAACGTTTTGATGTACTAGCGCTTTTTGTGTTGTTTACAGTGAGTTGAAAAAAGTTTTCGTTTTATTATTTTTCACAACTTTCAACGTAGATTATCTCAAGAAGAGTGTGTGGATGAAACACCATCAAATACCACTATATATCGCCGGTAAAGTGAATTCAGTCGTGGTCGTTGTTCGCTCAACGACGCATTCCCTGAAGATCGTCCAAAGTCGGTTTTTGTGCCAGAAAACATTAGTTTCACCGGCATATGTAGGATTTTGCATGAACACCTTGCCGTAAAAAAGGTTTGTTCGCGTTGGATTCCGCATAATTTGACAATCGCTCGAAAAATGGCTCGCGCGGATTGGTGCAAAGAAATGATGAAAATTACGATCGAGATGCTTCAAATGACGTTTATAAGATTGTTGAGAGGGGTCGAAAAAAACAGCAATCGACATTGTGGTTGCTCCAAGATGAGACAAATTCCACGAAAGTTGTTCGCGCACGAATCACTGAGTAGCAAATGGTCCCTTGCTTCTTCGGTCGAATGGGTCAAGTGGCCACAAAGAACGGTCAATTTTGAGTGGTGTATGACCTTTTTCTTCGGAGAAATTCGCAAAACCATCCGCCGAAGAATAATCATTCTCCATCATGACAAAGGAAGCTCTCACTCATTGCGTCACATATACGACTTTTTGACCGGGCAAAACGTCGAATTGATGTGTCATCCGCCATGATTTAGCACCCCATTTGTGGTGCCTCAATCGGAATGGAAAAGTGAAAAGCAATTAAAAATGTTTGTTCTTATTTGCTATTCCCGACATATAATTAGTACCTCACGTAGAAAAGCGAAATGTAAATATTTCAGCGTTACTTTAAGTTGCCACCTCACAAAGCAATCTTAGCCATCACCACTAAAGCAAGACAAAACAACGATAACTCTGCCCGTGAGGAAAATGTCGAGCAAGTCGGACTTATAAGCCAACAAAGGATTACAAGCTTTGTGTACACTCCTGCCAAAAATTATACGACACCCCGAAAATTTTAGTTTCGACCCTCGTAGGAGAATGGGAAAGCATAATACAACGAAATCTAGTATGCAGAATGAAAGCTTAATAAATTCTGCCTAAAAACGATTTACTAATACTAATATCTTATCTCTGATTGCATCACGCGTTTTCAAGTAGCGGTTAAAAAAGCAAAAAAGTTCGATTTTGTTATGTCTGCAAGTGTATCAAAATTATACGACACATGTAAATTTGTTGGATTTAGTTAACATTTTATTCTTAGAATAGTATATAAACAATATTAAATAATTATTAGAGCCACCTTGAGCCTTTGCTACCTCGAAAAGTATCTTAGACATTGAATTCACTAAATTTGTAAGCAAATTTGGTCCAAAAGAGACCATTGTGCCAAAATTTCGCATTTGAGGCTTTCAACATTCTCAAATTTGTTGTTATTGGCGTAAACACGCCTAGCTAAGATACCTACAATGTTCTCAATTGGGTTTAGGTCAGGAGAGCATGCTGGCCAATCCAAAACATTTATTTGGTGATCACTTATGAAGCGCTGGGTCTCTCTGCTCTTGTGAATAGATACATTATTTTGCGGAAAAACAATATCTTTTTCCATATTTTTTCAAAAAATGGCAGAAGACGATTCTCCAATACGTTTTTGTATTCTCCACTGTTCATCCTGCAGCTTGTGAAGCACAGATCAAGCGATCCAGACGAACAATCATCCGTGACACAGGCGTACTGCAACATGCGGCAAGTGTAGAGCACGATGCTATCGAATTGCTAGCTTTAAGTATTATGCTACTTTTTCGCGGTCAAACAAGTTGGGTTTTCTTAAAGAGCTATGCTTCATACCATTTTCATCCGGATTGTTCAAAAATTTGGTGACAAAACAACGTGTTTGACCGATTTTCTGCGATCCTCTTATCCTTCCCTTTTCCTCGTCGGATAACAAACGCCCACGCGGCATTTTATTACAAGTTCATTAATTTGTTAGCAGATTTATAAAAATATTTTATTGAAACCAAATCTTTCTCTCCAGCCGCAATATTTGAAATATGTCGTATAATTTTGATACACTTGCGCGCGCTCTATTGGTGAATGAATGATGAACTGACGGCTGAACTTAAAGCTGATCTTGACATACATATAACACCGCTCCGATCAGTTGTGAAAGCACAATGATAGTTTTTCCAAAGCTTAAACAAATTCAAATTTTAAGGCTATCTTTAAATACCCAGAAGAGAATCAATGAAATCGTTTACCGATTTGATGTTTGTCACTTTTTCAATATTTTTGCTACTTAAAATTTTAAGTTTTCCAGAAGATTAATATTGTACAGAATCATTCATGCTTTATTTATTAGTTCCTTTTGAATAATATCATGTTTATAAGCTTGAACACCAAGATTCAGTTGTTGAAACTAGGATTGAATTTACAATGACTTTTTTAATGCTAGGTAATATGTACGAATATATAAACTTACAAAAACCATTAGTTCATTTTACGTGAATTGGAAATTTATAGATTCATTTTGAACAAATTTAGTAGAAACATATTTAGCTTGAACCCTTTTCGACTTTTTTAACACCGGTTGTTACTAATTATCTCTACAATGGTACAAGTTCTGGTTTGGGCTTTCCAAAAATGACGGGGACAAAGCAAGAGTACAATTCCGAACCGGTTTTCAGCCCTGCTTTAAACAATGCTGGTAGAGGGATTTTTAAAACTGACAATTAGATGGGGCCACTACTGTGACCATTTGGCTGCGGCAGCAAAATATTTTTGGTCATAACTTAAGCATAGCCCATCCGATCTTTATTATTCCTTGAGCAAATCGATAAATAATCTTGATTACTAATAATCTTTAGAAGCTACAAACCATCTGTCTACAAAACTAAGGGAGATATAACGTTTTTTCCAAATTGCGCCCGGGCAGCAGGGGGAAAATAAACTTGATCTGCCAGCAAGTATAAGAAGTATATGTCCCATACAAGTTAAACCTCTATATCTTACCATCTCTCAGATCTGTGCGCTTATACAGAGCGACGCACATGTATATGACTCGCCTTGTACCTTTGATAAAAAGGATATATACTTGAAATTTGAAATTTTGTCCAATTTGTAAATGCTGACAGACTCAGAACAAACCCATTACAAATGTTTTAAATAGAGACTCTGTTAAGCTAACATTCACTGTTACCTACAAATGTTCAATTTATCTATTTAAATATTACACTTATCCACTTGTCAATGTCAGCACCAAAAACATCCTTAACCTATTCTATACTTCCACCATTTCATTTAGAATTTCTACTATAAAAGACTGCCTGAGCCTTTTCAGGCCAAGTGGAAGCAATTAATGTACACCAACCCAAGTGCAGATTGTGGCCGCAATGTTGTGTAATGTCGGGGCTGATGTCATGGCAACCCCAAACATGGTTTTTATGAGCGTCCCCAATCAACCCTTGGCCCCGGAGTTTAATCGCATTAAAAAGGCAACATTCTGTGGGTTCATTTCGTGTGTCTTACCTCCAGTAGTGATATCAGCACAATGAAACAGGGCGGTGGCCAGCAACGTAACCAGACTCTAGATTTTGTCACAAGATGTTTCTCCTCCCGCTTCGATTCATCGGCCATCAACGATGTCGTTTTGGGCACTCGCTGTGCCTGGCTGTGCTGCATCAGCTGGTCACAGCAGACGCCCAGCACCAGACCCGACTGTGAGGACGGCAACTGCATCTGTACAATGGTGGCGCTGGCCAGCATTTCCTTTGACTTCAGTCTATTTTTGGGGTGTCTGCCTTGTGCTTGTGACGGTGCCCCACTTTGTAGTAGAAGCAGCAGCGGCGGCGGCGGCGGAGGCTGTCATGATGATTCGCTCGGAATGCTGTCTGGCCCCTGTTTGGCCTCCTGGAGAAAAACGAAAGAAAAGAGTGTGTGGGGCCAAATTAGCTCAAGGTTGTCTGTGCGGTCCCCAAAAACGTTGTTGCAGCGACGACAAACTGCAGCGCAATTTGGCAGACAGACAACGTCGCCAATGGCGCCATCATCAAAGTCCATCCCCTCCCCCCAAATGTTGCTCTATAATGGCCCTAGACAGCCATAAAACAGACGGAATTTATTCCTTGGCAACACAATGAAATTTTCGGAAAATAAAAATTTATTTCCGCTGCGGATTTCAGACAGCAAACCAAACCGAAAAGCTACCCCTTAAGGTCCGCACTTTAATGCAGATAAATCCTTGAAATGGAAAAGATTTTAATTGTTAGGGAAAATTTAACTTATTTCAGCTAAACTATAGCAGCTCTGTTAACTTAACATTCTGTTAATTGATTTCCGCTGTTCCCACGAACTGTTCTTCATTGCTTCACAAAAGTTTGGCTATTGTCCGGTGTAATCAGAGCAATATCCTAAACTTTGAAGCTCAAGAAGGAAAACTTCTCTTTTTAATACTCGAAATAAAATGTTCGCTGCATTCCCCTGCGAATGTCTCGTTGTTGGCAAAGTTGAAGTTTCTTTTTTCTAGTCCTAAACATGGCGTGTTGGTTTGTCCTGGTAATGAGTTTTAATGGTGATTGCCCTTTTTTTTTGAAAACCAAAGGACTTTGCTGAACGGGAACTGCACCTTCGGGGGTCAAAACGAGTTTTTCGCCAGACGGAAGTGTGGCTGCTCCTTGTTCCTCTGATATATGGACTAGAAAACCGGTTAGAGCGCATGCCAAAAACTGTAAAAATATCGACAGGTGTATCCTTAATGTCCTCGCTGCTGTTCTTGCTCTTCCTCTTCTTGTTGTTGCTGGCCTTCGCACGCAACTTGTTCGCTGAGGACGCAAACAGACGCAGAGTGAGTGGGCATATCCTTGAGAGAACTTCCAGCTTGCTTTTGGCCAAAAAGCAAAAATCGAAGTTGAAGTTGATTATGCAATGCTTCTGCTCCACATTTCTTTCTATGGCCTTTCGCATTTGCATTGAGTAAATAATTCTATTTACATAATGTTGACTATTTGTGTTTGCATTATTTGCCTCTCTCTCTCTCTCTGTGTGTGTGTGTGTTTTTTCCTGTTTATCAAATATGTGAGTGCTGCTTTTTATTGATTTATGCGGCTCAATGGTTCGACATACACATAATGACAAAAGCACCATTTGAAATTCCTTCAAGGACGACCAGAGTGGATTCATTTAGTTAGGGAAAAAGTAATGCAAAAATTGCATTGCAAACATTTTTGTAATTACTGTAGCCACAGGGCGCCCCCAACTAGCAATGAAAAGAAGAGAGAGCAAAATATAATTACAACTCGGCTTAAATGCTCATGCCGAGAGCAAAAGTTCGAGTTGGCAGCCCTCTCATCAACGCATCTTTGACTTTGGGTGGGCGGATAAAAAGTGAAAGAATTAAAATGTACATGAAACACAAAATTATGCATAAAGAAAGTTCCATTAACAATGGCAACAACAACAGTTTCAACAATGACGAGAAAATTGTTATAAAACTATAATTGAATTTTTTGGGGGGGGGGGAGATTAAAACCGTAACCAAAACCGTAACCCTTAACCGCTAAAAACACTTTAAAATTTGTAACCGAAACCGTAACCGAAAAATTTTTTTCTTATAACCGTAACCCTATAACTTTTATTACCATAACCGGTTATCAGAACCGAAACAGAAACAAATATACGGGTTAATTTCGGTTTTCCTCTACTAGTAAAAATTTCGATAAACGTAAATCAGTGCCGGGATAATGTAGAGGACAGAGAAGTGTGCTTGTGTTAGTGAGCAAGAGAGACTACAGCCTACAACTTTCATGCAATTCAGTGTTCACCGATTCACACAACCATAAGTTCGGCTCGCGTTTACATAAAAACATGAGTGACTTCGGCCCCTGGTAGCTATGGCTGGCTGGCTCTGGTCTAGACCTGTGCAAGCCAAATGGAGAGGACAAAAAATATGCCCTTCTCTCTCTGACACTGAGTTATGCATGGCCGGCTCTGAAGTAAATTTTATGTACGCACAATGAACATTTTACATGCATACATTGCGCCACACTATTGCTGACGGCCACAAAGAAAAGAGAGCGAACGAGAAAAGAGTGAGTGCAGCTAACCAAAATCTTTACCCTCCTCATCTTTCCATATAATATGTTTGTGATATTACACTGGATGCTGGCTAGTTTAGCCGATCCATAAATGTACGACTTCGGCTCAAATTTGGCATCAGCTAATTCTGATTTTTTCTGTAACCTTAGGTTCTATCTGGATTCAATGTTAATTTGAAATCAAAAAACAACTCAGAATTGACCAAACTATAGTCTCACGAGTTAGAGTTTAGAGAACCAAGTCTGTTCGAGAATGATGCTTACCTATGTGCAATATTTCAATAATGTTTAAAAAATTAGTGTATTAAATTGTTGGATAACCATAATTTGATTGATTTATCAGGGGAAAACAGTCCACATCCAAGTTGGTCGGAAATTTCCAGGAGTTCCAATTAAAAACAATCTGACATCTTCATTAAAACATGGCTTGACGGAGGTCACATATTGGGACGGTCGGAAAAAATGAAAACAATATTTCCAGATCTTTTTAAATTATCAAAAAGTTTTACTAGCAGAACCACCCACACAAAGAAGTAAGTGTTTTGTGAGTTTGCAGAGATTAAATTTTAATATTGTTAAGCATTTCCAAATTTTCACAAAGGCCTCCAAGGCGTGGGGGCCATAACCCCCAACCCCCAAATAAAGGAGGAGGACTAGTGGGAAATGGCAGAACTGCGGAAAAGTCCTTTGACCGAGCTTCTCTAAAACAGCTGTTCAGTCTATAATCCTCCTTTTTGTTTTTTTGTTTTCTTTTTAAAAGTTATGAACAAATTTAGAATATTTAGATTAACTCGAACAATTGCAAATTCGACTCCGTTTCTGTTACAAAATCCGTCAGCTTTCTCTCTTTTAGTGCATTTTGAAATATGTCCGTCTCGCTCTAACCACTGTGATGTCCTATGAAGAATTCCATAAACTCAGACATACTGCATATTGTGGGAACAGGAAGTCAATAAGGCAAAACCGAGGTAATGGTGATTTGAACAGGAGGTACAGGTCAAGGTGGTACCCGGAGTACAAATCTCCAGGGTTATCCGACACCTACAATGAGCTTTAAGAAGCATGTGGTATCCAGGACAAAAGAAGCAAAGGCGAGTATAAACTCGGTGTGGGAGAATTTCATCAACAAAGGTACAGTGAACCTGGCATCTAAATTGAAAATCTTCAACTCAGTGAGCCGAACAGTACAGTGCTATGGAGCTCAAGTCTGGGGTGGAGAAATAAAGGAAGCGGCAGATCAATTGCAGCGATATTTTTTAAAGAGAATACTCAAGCTACTAGAAAGCACACCGAACTACATATTGGGAATAGACGCAGGACTAGAAGATGGACCCATCTAACACTTTATCTAAATACCTGTCAAGAATATTATTTTAGTAGGAGAGATTCTAGACTCCCGCATATCCTCGCCGTGAAAATGATGCAGAAATAATTGGGGGTGGTTTGCGAAGCTCAGAGAAATGTTCCAGTATCATGGCATATCACTCAGAGACAACCACTCGCATTCAGATTGGATTGACCACAATTGGTGGTTCCTAAATGCATCAAAAGCGGTCAACCGCATGCAACACATGAACAAGGCTTCAGTAAGTGCAACAAGAATTTATAAAGACCTTAATTATGCTATTAGACCAGCGATAGCCAGCGAGAGCGATGCCAAAAAGTGAGAGTGTATTAGTGTGCGAAAATAAAGCTCCGTGAATCTGCTTCGACCTAATCGCTTCGAACTCTGTCGAGCGAATGACGCCTTTCTGCTCTTTTGGTCTCAGCTTCGGCAAGCGCTTGGGTTGTGTACATGTGAATAGCGAAATGTTTTCGGCCCCGATGCCACCAAAGGCCATCGCTGAATTAGACCCACATACTGCAACGAGTCTTTCAAGCAAAGCGAGATAACTTGGATAATAAAGGCCAGAGGAGATCTTATGGTTAAACAGCTGCCCAAGAAGAATTGTAAATGGAGGTGTTTGCTCACTATGCAATAGGAATGAGCAGGAGGACATGCATCATTTTGTGGGCCGATGTCCAATACTGCGGGATGTTCGTTGGCAATATTCTAAAACTTGTACTTTTACTGAAGAAGAGGTGCTTATAGCCATGAATGGGGAATGGGTTGGCTCGGCTCGACCGAAGTTTATATACCCTTGAGCATGATATATTCCTGCCAGTTGTTTATATGGCAGCTATACGATATATTCATCCGATTTTGATCAAACTCTAAAATTGTGTTGAGACCGATAATATTCATAATTGGAACGTACAAATACGCTACCATTGAAAACAAAAAAGGTTTTCTCATTAAAACTATTTTTTCGACCGATCGTTCCTGCTATAGTCGTCCGATTTGGATCAGACTGAAAAGAACTATGTGTTACATCCATCACCTAAGATTATTGAAAAAAAAAGTTTTTCGGATACTAAAACTTTTTATTCTATCTTATTGTATGGCAGCTATACTATATTTTTGTTTTTGTAAATCTCGGGAAATATGTGAAAATAAATTTAAACGCGAAGGTTGGGTGGTAATTAAAAAAAAAAGTTTTTTTTAAAAAATTTTTTTTTTAATATTCTTTTTTTGTATTTTTTTTTTATTTTTTTCCGTTCGGTCTTGTTTTTCAAATATGTTTTGTTTTTTTAAAAAAAATTTTTTTTTATTTTTTTTTTTTGTTTTTTTAAATATTTTTGGGGATAAATATAAAAAAAGGGAAGAAGAGAGGGAGGGAAAAACAAATAAGGTTTTAAAAATTAACAATTTTATATTTATTTAATATATTTATTTTTTTTTTTTTTTTTTTTTGTTTTTTTTGTGTTTTAAAAAAAATTTATATATATATTAAAAAATTGTTAAAATAAATTATTTATTTATATTTTTTTTTAAATATCTTCACTGTACTTAGCAAGTGCTTCATGAGCTGCCTGGGAAAGGTTTCACTTTTTTCTATGGGGTTTTGCGCATTTTTTTTTTTTTGTGAAATGTGCGACGATAACGAAGCGTTATGAAAGATAATGTTGTCCAGGTAAAGGGGCATCCCACCAGTGTGGAGGAGGGGGGGGCATCCAACTAAAGTAACAAAGAAAAACCATGGCGAAACCATTGAGAAGGTCTCAACGCCCAAAGTCGTCACTCATTTCACAATAAAATTCCGGCAATTGAAACGAATGCGATTAAAAGCCGCGCACGCCATGCCAAGTGCGCAAAGTCTAGGCGGGCAGGGCGAGAGGTAATGCAAGAGCAAATGGAGCATCGCGATAGCAACTGCAGACTTACTACTACCGTCTTATGGTCTGACTACAACGACCCACGCAACCTCTGGCTTCAGTCCGCCGCTGCCTGCAAAGTTCATTTCCATTTGGATTGCATGTCAGAGCAACTGCAGCGGCGACTTGACGAGTTGCTGAACACTGGGGGATGGGAAGCTGGCGGGGGGGTGGAGGTGAGAAGCAATCTCTCTTTGCCTGCTTTCAATTTAATTGTAATTTCTTTTTGTGTTTATGGCGTTTGTCTGCTGCTTACGTTTTAATTTCATTAACTTGTGTGTTTACTGTGTGAAACACTTGGCTGCCCCTCCCATACCCGATAGTGCTTAAATTTTGGAAGACATAAAACTTGAGCCACTGCAAGCTAGTGTTATGGTTATTGTTGTTAAAGAAGCTGCTTTTGATGTTGAGTCTGAGATTTGAGATATTTAGAACAGCAAACGGAACCATTTGATTCCCAGGTGGTCGTCAAAAGTAATGAGTCTTCTCATTTTGTTAGTGGGGTTTGACAAGATGACATAGTTAAGATCAAACAGGCAAAGAGTAAAATTAAGCAAGAAAGACACGCTCCGGTTGAGGTTGAGGTTATTAAAAAAAATGTTAGAAAAATAAAAAAAAAAGTTTCCCATACCGGGAATCGAACCCGGGCCTTCCGGGTGAGAGCCGGATATCCTAACCACTAGACAATATGGGACTTGATAAACCATCTGACAAATTCCTATCTGTCACTTTGATCTTTTGGAGGATGTTTTTAATTAAATTGGAAGTTGTATTTATAAATTGTGTGATTCATTCCCTTTGAACAGGGAAAGTACAAATGATGCTTTTCACTTAAACAGATTTCCATTCAGACATTCCGCTGCCTTCGATGTGCTTTCCTTCTTCCATTCCCCACCATTCCACACTCTCTGTCTCTGTTAAGTGTATTTATGTCTCTTGGAATATTTCTACGACTTCGCGTCAATGCACAAATCAGTTAACGTCCGCCACAGTGCGACAGACATCAGACCTAATCACCTGCAGCGACAGACCACGACAAACCACCTGACCACGTTGTTGGTATGGGTATTGCCCAAACAAGTGCAGCGGGTATCCATGTTTATTTTACGGTTCAACGATTATTACCAGTTATTGTCTAATGCAACCGTAAAAGGGGCCACAGGGCAGACAGGGGGAGAGAAGGCCACTGTTGACCATCGCCGGTGGTGGTGGTGGATGAGGGACAGTAGGTGTTGCTCGGTTACAACCACCACCGGCGATGGTGAATGGGCTTGGGTTGCTATCAATATTTCAAACACGTTCCAAAAACTTTTGCCTTTTTCAGACAATCGAAAACGGAAGTTCACACGGAAATATACGAAAATAAAAATAATAATAATAAAACAACAAATATCAAAATGAATCACGCAAAGCAAACTAACTGAGTAGGAATAACGTTTGGCAGGAATTGAAAGCAAATTTAGTAATATGACAAAAATACAAACGAAAACTACAAGAATTTGGGGAATGTGCTGAGAAGGGAAATGGCAGACACTAAAACACGAGACATTTGATAGAAGCACAATTTTGTTGTGTGTGTTTTTTTTTTTTTGGCATGAGGCCCACCAAAAGATTATCAAGGAGAGAATTCGGAAAGAACTTGTTAGAGACAGAAGGGCAAACCGTAGTCCATACATATATGATGACATATCAATAAATTAGGCACGCAGCCGATTAATGTTTGTGGTGGAGTAGGAGAGGAGAGGAGACTAGACAGACGAGACAGAAACAGAAGCAGTGACCTACAAGCCCCAGGGCTTACACATACAGTGGATATTCGCTTTAAGGAAGCTGGAAACATCGAAAGTTGGTAGCAATTCGAAATGGGTGCAGAAATTTTTCAAGAACTTTTAATGAAAGAAATTAAAAAAATTCATTTTGTAAAGCTGTCTTGGCCATTTTTAGTAGCAGCAAAAGTTTATTAACTGGAGAATATTTAGGGAGAAAATTATGATTTTTTAAGCTGAAAGATTTTTTCCGAATTTGGTCGTCGACAAAATCAAAATCTACATTAAAGATCACTATCTCCTACCCATGCAAAATTGTTGTTGCTTTCGACTTTGCCACAGGCAAAGAAGATTGAAGAATATAAGAATATGTACGAAATTACTGCAGTAGGGAAAAAAATCTGTCTAAAATCAATTTCTCGAGAATCTTGCCATCATATAAAAACAAGATTGAAAAACTTTGGAATGAGCTTAGAAATCTAAAAAGCAAGATTGATCATCTCGCAAACATCCTACAGTTTTGTGTAACAGTCAAAATTTTTAGTTTTCCTTAGAATATCCGCTATCGTTCATTCGATCTTCATAACTTCTTTGGCGAATCGATAAATAGTCATGATTACAAAAAATATCTAAAAGGTACAAAACCATCTATCTGCAAAACTGTGGAGATATGAGGTTTTTCTGAATTGGAGGGCGGAAGGGGCGTGGCAACCTGGGACATAAAAATTTATCTGCCTGCATCAGTGAGAAGAATTTGTTCCATACAAGTCAAACTCTATCTCTTACCATGTCAGAGATCTGTACTTTTGCACAATTATGGGCATACATACTACGATTATGCTTGCTCATTTTGCAAAATCATTTCATGAAATGCCCCGAAAGTGGGTGCATAAACACCCGTTTCATGAATTCGATTACACACGAAAGTTGACTATGAATTCGGCGTTTTCTCATATGTATGTGTGCTAGCCATTTTGTGAATTTACAAATGCTGCATAAACAGGAACAAATTTGATTTTGCAAATTGACGAAATCGTGAAATTCAAAGCATAACCGTAGTAACAGACAGACATGGCTTTCTCCTGTATATTTTCTTTATTAGCTTATGACTTTTCGCCAAAGCTCCTTTAAAAAGGTAAGTTTTATTCGAAATTTGTATCCGGAAAATATGCCTGACAATACCGGCCCCTGACAGTAACAAATCAAATTTTTGTAAAAAATTATATCCTATTCTAAATGCACTATTTTAGTTTTTCTAAGTGATAACTACGATCCAATATGTCACTGAACAAGATGATATAATTAATGAGTCATTGAGGCTGTCAACGAGCATCGATGGAGAATCAAATTGATTCAGTTAATCGTTGAAAGACGGTACAAACAAAAGCAAATCAAAATCTCAGGTGGAACCGAGCCGGGTTATCTTTTCTACACACTGCTTCTCTTAGTGCTGCAGATAATTTGGTAGCTAGTAGGAAAATAATTTCTGCTTGAGATGGTCTTTTGCCAGGACTGTCAAGTAGCTGCTTAGCATTCCGTCAATCGGTTATTTCGGGGGATGAATGTTTTTCACATTCACTCAATGGCTCAATCACTGTCGGCTATTTCCCCAGTATCTGCAACTCCTATAATACAAGGGTCGAAAGCTTTCGTAACCCAAGCCACGCTCGGTCGTTCAGACAAACTAAATTTTCCGTCAACCATAAATTGTACTGGGGTAGAAAAATGTTTTTTTGTGGTCAGCGAAGCTCGACAAAAATCGTGATTCATAAATTTTGAAACCAATGAAAGTATTTTGCATTGCCACATGACTTCTGCATTCCATATATCTAAAATCTCTAAATATTTGACAAAAACATTAACAAAATTCTAATGCAACAAATCACCGCATGACCGTTTCATTGTTAGAAGGGTGTGTTTGCGTTACAGACAGCACCTCGCTGGTACCCTCGATGTTGTAATTTATAGGTCTGCTTAAGACTAACAAAATCTCCCATTGATTCCATATTTTTGAGCAATTGTTATTATATTTAGTTGCCCAAACAAAAGCCTGCTGATTTCTGCAGGTATTTTAGTCAACGAATTTTTTGCCAGTATCAACCGGCAAACCTTTTGTTAGCCGAAAATTCACAAGCTAAAAAATCTAGTACAAGCCAAGTCGATTTATCGATTCGCCAAAAATTATGAAGATCGAATGAACGATAGCGAAGTTATACGGAAAACAAGGACTGGACTCACTTTTTGACTTCTTTATCACTTTGTGTGGCTGCTATATTAAATTTATCAGATATATGCAAGCTTTGGGGGATACAGAGTATGTTATAGTCGGGCTTCACCGACTTTCAAACTTGTTTTTTTGGGATGTAATATAAATATTTGAAGTTGATTTGCGCGGACTAGGAATTCATTTTAGACCCATGGTTTCTTGTTGAAATTTTCTTAGAATTGACCGTAGATTCCGTTTTTGCTATACGCTTTTGGGCGAAAAAAAAATCGACCCGCCCTAATAATGTATATAGACTTATTTTCTTAAAAAAAAAAAAAAAAAACCAATTTTTGGTTGCAATGCAAAACCCCCACCCTTCCTGGGACTCGAACCACTACCTCGTCGTTCTAAGACACATATTTGAAGCCTTAGCCATGGCCTCTTAGCTCGCTTTGCCATTAGGCGTCACTTTTTAGGCGGAACCAGTAGCAGTATAAGAATTCAGCTGGCAAAAATCACCGCTGATTTTTCTGTCAGAGGGATTTCTGAGATTTCAGAGTCTCACGAGGCACTGAGCTCAAGTCCCAGTAGCGGCGGATTGATAATAAATTTTTTTCTTTTTAAGTTTTCAGAAAGCCGTTTTGTCTCGTATCAAGACTATAATCTTGGTTTTAGATCAGGCTGTGGCTTAATCCATTTCAGATATAATTTTAAATACAATTTTACTGTTGCATCATTTTCTGTTATCAATAGCTGAAAAATTTTTTTCTAAGTTTAAACCCTGACGTCAGCTTAAGGTTCGGCATAAAGATCGATGATGCTAAAAATGCATAAACAAACGAATCTTTTATCCTTAATAATTTTGTCCTCTTTGAGATTGAGAAGTCATTGACTTAGGGCAAGTTGCGGTTGCAAATCTAGGGGTGGTTGCGTTTCGTTAGCTCTGGAGACCTAGTGGATTTCGAGCAATGTACTTCATCCTCATTGATTTGAAACAATGTACATGACAATTCATATTGTTTTATGGTGGGATTTGAAATAAAAACAACGCTGCAAAACAGTTAAATCTGAATGTTAAAAAAAGAAAATATTGTAGTGCCTTTGGTATCAGACACCGCAGACAAGCGAAGAGACAGAGCTCAACTAATTGGCCTAGGGCTTAGCGAGTTTGCACAGGCAACTAATTTGGCCAAAAGTGATAAATTGCCTTGTTTATGTTTTACTCCGTATTTAAAACTAAAACTATGGTTTCATAGAACTAATTTGATCAAATTAGGCTGAAAGTTGCCTAATTTGGCCTATATACCAAAATATCACAAAATTTGTCTAAATTATTTGCCTGTGTGAACTTAGCTATAGTCCTTTTTCTTAATCTCCAACCATAGTTACCGTGCTTGCGAAAAAATTTTCCTCCTCTGTAATAGCTGCTTTCTTTTTTTAAAGGCGCCGCGGGACATATCAAAAAACCCAAACCATAACAACCAATGCACGAAACCGTAGGCAAAAATCTAGGGGATTTGGTATGAGGTTCTAGACTTCCATACTTCTCTACTTAAAACTGGTAGACAGATCAAATCACAAAGTAGAAAGCTAATAACAGATTTTTAAACAAAATCCCGTCCCAAAATTATAAAAGTTGCGTGTATCTTAGAAGTTTGTAGAGATTTTTGTGTAAACGATTGATTTTGAATTGAAGCTGTTTGCCTTTATAGACGAAGCGACACAAATATATTCGGTTATGAGATCAGACAACGAAAGTAAAGTGATTTGAAACCGGCTGTTAAAGACAAAGTAGATCTAGTTCTTACGGTTTTCCTTCATTGGATCTAGCAATCGAACCTTTTCTTATCACTTTACAAATAACATTCTTCATTTAACATGCTTCTCCGAAAATTATTACACTCAGAAAAAAATTAAACATTGGAAAAAAAATTTGAAATATTTTAAAATTTGCCTTGGTATTTAAAAAAATTTTTTATAACCGAAAAGTTTTCTAGAACTTCAAAAATATTCACTAAAAAGTTTAAAATATTTTTCTAAAAACAAGAGAATTAAAGATTTTTCTGATAACACTAGGCAACAAGCTCCGTATATTGAAGGGTTGGTGGTTTGTGTAAATCAATATAGTGTGCTGAGCACGAGTTTGTTTTCAGAAATGGTCCATTACGGCCAGATTTTTTGTAATTTGAGCTTAAAGTTGCAAAAATGCAACTAATGTATTTTGACCTATTTTAGACGTATTTTTCTTTTTATATTTTAACTCTATTTGATCGGATGAACGATTCTAAAGTTATGACCAAAAGAAAGTTACTTCCCGCGTTCAGGCTGTAGTGGCGTCATCTATGTCAGTTTTGAAATCCCTCAGTGTTCAATGCAAGTAGTGGCGCCATCTATTGTTCAGCAGCGCTGTTTTCAGCTGCTACTCAGGTACAGAGTATATTACAGTTGGGCTTGACCGATTTTCTTACTTGGTTTTCTTTAATGTAAGGTGAATCTCCTTAGGACGGATTTTAGGCGTATGAGTACAATATTAGCTACATCATTAAGTTTAATAAAAGCAATAAAACATTTATTTTTCTGATATTTATGAACAGTTTCTCAAGTTCATGTTAATTTTTACATTTACTTAAATCAATTTATTTGCCTTTTTTTGCCAAGTTGTTTTTAAAGCCGAGACTATTCATGGAAGAGTGTAGATTCCATTAAATAAACCAATTATGTCTAACCACTTGTTCATCATAAAGATAGTGTCAGTTAAAATTTTAAAGATTATAATGAAGATGAGAAAATAGTTTTAAAACTATGTAATTGCTTATCTCTATGTAGGTTGTTGACCAATCCCCGAATCAATTGTCACTCATAACAGATTCCAAAAAGAATAAGCTAAGTGGCAGCCCTTACAATATTATTTTAGTAATCGAAAAGCTTAACCAAACTCCACTGTACCCAAAAAAAAATTTGTGGGTTGTATGGCCCACAGATGTGGCATATGAGCTCACACACTTGCCAGTTGGCCAGTTGATTTATGCCCCGAGCCTTCAAGTAAAAATCCATTCTTAAGCTAGAAAAATTTCCCCTTTGTGCGCTGATCTAATAAAAGAAATCTTCAACTAAATTGCAGCACGAACGGGCGCGACTTTGATAATTAACTTCATGCAAAAGATACAAGAAATCGTTTGCTGATTGCCAAGCCAAGCCAATTTAATGCAAAAGCCATCAATTAACCCGCTTTTCCTAAGATACAGCACAAAACTATCTCTGAGATGAACCGAATGAACAGTGAACAGTGCAACTTGTGGCCAACGATTTGCACGTAGTTCCGTTAGCTAATTGAACCAAATTGAACCGATTCCCCAATGAAGGCCGCTTAGGAAGCATTTTGCGGAAATTGCAACTGGCGACAGTGACCCAGCCGAGTAAGGAAGGAAGGAAGGAATGCGGCTTTGCTGTCGTCTCCGCCCCCCAGAGCCAATGGTCAGTGCTTGTTTGCTGCCCCATGAATAATTAATTTATGATTTTTCTCATTGTAAATCATAACAATTAATGTTGCTTTAAATGCGCACCAACTGCGAGAAATACAACTGGCAGAAGGGAGAAGGATGCCCAAAGGCGCCCAGCGAACAACAACATCAAAAGGCAATTACGCTACCAAGAGCGAAAAATGTTAATAAGAACACAGCAAAGAAAAATATTACGGAGGGGGAGCGAGTTGCAGTTGCTGGCGAAAAGAACAATTCGCACGATAATGGAAATGAAAGCGGAATGGGATGACTTTTGTCTACTACAGGCGACAAATTGGCCAGGAAGAAAGGAACAAATAAAGGAAATGAAATGCAAGCAACAACAGCGTGGGCTCGAAGTCAGAGTCAATGACGAGTCAAAAGCAAATGGTTGACAAAGGGACAATTAAAGGAAATGAAGAGGGAGCATTAAGGGGTTTCTAAACTTGGGGAAGACTTAAGCTGTGTAGGCTTAACTCTAAAAAGCTTTAAAATCTGTTTTCGTAAATATATGGTACAAAGTTATTGTTTCGATAGTCGACACATCATTGTGTTGGCAAACGTTTCGCGGCATAGAATTTCACATAATGAATAAGTTAAATTAAATTTCTATACAATAAACTAAAATTCAAATTGCGATTTATTTTAGATTTCCTTTATTTGTTATCCCAGTTATTTGGGTTATAGTGATGTTTTCTCGCCATCTCTCAAAATGGCAAAATGTGGCGGAAAATAAATGAAAATATGTGAAATGAAATATTCTGGCAATTAAACGACGCACAAAATTTGTACATTTTTTTCTGCTTTTGCTGCTGTTTTATGTTTGTTTGTTTGCATATTTGTTTAATGTGTCCAACCGCAAAACGAATTATGTAGCAGATTTACAAGCAATTTAGCAAAGAGAGCACCTAACAGACACACACACCACACACGCTTAAAAAACTGTAAAATATTTATAATTAAAATAGGGCAGACAACAAAAGACAAAAACCAAATACAACTAACGAAAGAGGGGAGGGCGGGATGTATGCCACAAATGAAATCAAATCGAAAGGCCAGTCTAATTAGGGCAACTGGCGAATGCACAAAATGCAATTGTTGATATTGTATTTCATGGTGAGATACATTTTGCACAACCTTTTGCGGATATTCATCAAATTTGCATTAGCAAATGTGTTGAACCAAAGAAGAGAAAGAAAACTACAAACAAAATCAAGCCAAGTCGGCAGAGTTTCACAGTTAACTCAATTAACTTATAAAATGTAAACTATGCAACAACAACAACAACAACAAGCGCAGTGAGCTAAACGGCAACGGTGATTAACTCTTGGCCAGCCACCAGCCCACAGATCATGTGGATTAGAGATGGAAACGTGAGTCTTTATTAGGCAAAACAATTCGAGCAATATCGATATCTTTTATACCCTACTAGCATATAACCCGTCGCGCTTCGCTGCGCCTTTAACAGTAAAGAATCAATAACAGATCTAGTTTAATGTTGATCGTAAAGAGTCAAATATTTAACGAATTTGAAAAATATTTTTAAATTTGTGTCCCCCCTGACCCCAAAAAAGGTTCTAATCTTCAGAGGATTAAAATCATCGTTTTGCTACTTTGCCTAATCCCCGTTTCGACTTTTGCTGCTGGGTTTTCCCCCAATTCCCACCCACTTCCGATTCACTTCCCAACCACTTACCACCCCATTCCACTCACTTCCTATCCACATCCCAACCACTTACCACCCTCCTAAGATATTTCCATCACATTTATCACTACAAACTAGGGTTGTCGAATATTTCAAAAATATCTATATCGATATTTTTGGCGATATTGAAAAAGTATCATTTCGATATAAATATTTTGGTATCAAAAACATCGATATTATCGATATTTCGATATTTTTCAATAAAAGCCCGGATCTTAACAATGAACAGGTCTATTGAGGTAATTGAGGCGTCATTTGACGCGTAATAAGAACTACAATCTGACTGCGAAAAGAAGTAGAGATTTAATGTATATTTATAACAAAATGTATAATGTATAATTAACAAAAGATATTTATTTTTAATTTCATATATAACATAAGAAGTTAGGAAAACTTATTCATGAATTTAAATTTATGGTACGAAAGCAGTGTTTCATCGGACATTCGGCTTCTGGTGTCAGAAACCACACTTTTTATAGCCGATGCCAATCGTTCCGATGGCACGGAGCTTCCCGGTTTAATAAGAAATGACAATGCCAAGTCAGAATGCACTGGCAATGCGTCTTTCTCTGCAATCCAGAACTTAATAGGGTCCCGTTCCAGGGCAAACAACGGTAAATTCCAATTGTACTCCAATAATTTATTATCCTGTCCTGGTGGTTGTTGAGATATCATGGCAGTATTGTGATCACCGAAGAGCGATCCTTCAAAAATTACATCTTCAGATGTCGCACACTTGTGTTTAAAGGGAGAACAATATGTGTGCAGCATGACTATAGGCGACTGCCACTGTTTGACGATATGCTGCACCAATGAGCTGCATTTCAACCAAGCATCTTCATGCCTTGCGATTAAGTGCGCCTTTATGTTTGTTAAGTTGCAATGGTCCTTACAACTTTTTAATTTACATGTCCAGAGCACAAGAAACAGTTATTTGCAACATTGTGACTGAAGGCTAAAACTAAACTATCTCCGAAAAATATCACCAAAAAATATTCGATATCCGATATATCGCCTCCGAAAAATATTCCATAATGATATTCTTCATTTTCGGCAAAAATATCGATATTTCGATATATCGATAATATTTTCGACAACCCTACTACAAACCGATTTTCAAGTCAATGGGAAAAAAATAGTTTTGTTGCATCTAGAATTTTCTGGAAATTTTCACGCCTGAAGAGTGGATTTTCAGACATTGCAAAATCACATTTCAAATTATTTTGTATTCTCCTTACAAACCGCCTTTCAAGTCAATCAGTTAAAAAATAGTTTTTTGCATACAGAGTTTTGCTGGAATTATCCGACCGCTGGGTCATATTTTCCAATACCTAAAATCATCTCAATTTATTTCACTTCCTACTTTTGCAAGCCGACTTTCAAGCCAATCGGATAAAAAAAGTATTTTTGCGTGCTGAATTTTCCGGCTATTTTTCCCGTAGGCAGTTTTCCAAAACATTGGTACGCAGATATTGTTGAATTTTTATATAGATCTTTGAAAATGAGTTTGAATCGGATCGAATGATAATCAAACGAGAGCGTAGAAGTTAAAGTCGGCTCTTCTGCGTATACCCGTTACTCATGAAAAAACATGTTTAACAGTGTTCCTGTGTTCCTTATGTGACCATCCAAAAAGTATGCAACATTTTTTTAGGGTGGGGGGGTGGTAGCGGGGGCTGTGGTTCACTTTGCTCATAACTTGAGAAACCGTTCATCCGATCTTATAATTTTTTCGGCAAATCGATTCATTTTGCTAATTACTAACTATCTCTAAAATTGTGAATCACTTCTTATCTTTTAAAAACTGTAGGATAAGTTTTTTCCAAATTGCGGGGCGGGGGGGGCGTGGCCAAAATTTGAAACAAACTTGAAGCTGCGAGATAAAAGAAGCATTTGTCCCATACATGTCAAACCTCTATCTCTTCACCATCTCTGAGAATAGGTGAAATTCTACAGGGACAGACGGACAAAACGGACAAGTCTATATCGTCTCGGCTGTTGATGATCAAGAAGAGAGATACTTTATGGTCGGAAATGATTCCTTCTGCCTGTTAATTGCACGACTTTAGTATACCCTTTTTACTCCAGTTTCGAAAAATTGTTTTATTTTTGTGTAACTTTGAAAATGAGTTTGAGCTAATCGCTGGCAACTACACTCTTGCCCATGCAACCTTGACCACCCATTTTGGTATGCAGTTATTGTTGAATTTTTACATAGATGTTTGAAAATTAGTTTGAACCTGATCGGATGGTAATGAAAATGAGTTTGGAGACAATCGCTGGGCACAAAACTTTCTCACATGTAACCTTGACCACAAACTTTCCACCCAGGTGGGGTGAATTTTCCGGAATATTGGTATGCAGTTTTTGTTGAATTCCGAATCCGATCCACTCCATTTCCGAATTCCAAAATCCGATCTAAGTACTCATTTTCAGCATAAGATAAAACTACTGCGCCTTAAGTAAAGCTCAATGCACACCTCGTTCCCATCCACGTCTTAGCCAATTTGCAGCAACTTCAACACCCAGTGAGTCAGTCAGGTGGGAACACTTTACTATATTCATAGATCCCAAAATTCACCCAAACACACTTCCACACCCCTCAGTGACGCGTTTATGTCACCATATCCTATTATCTATATAATAGATTACACCTTATTACAATAAATTACAAAAAAAATCAGCCTTCATGTTTATTAATGGTCTGCCACCAAATTGAAAAAGGCCAGCGTGGCGCGAGGGGAGAGAGTCGGCTGACCCATGTCAAGAGTCGTGGGTTCGAATCATGGCCTGACGCGAGCGAACATTTTTATTCTTTTTTTTTGGTTTCAAATTGTATTTTTAAACAAATAAAATTTTTTGTTATTCTTCGATATCAAGAAAACACACTTCTAGTAAATATTTTCAACATTTAAACGCTTTTTTCGTTTTGGAGAGCAACGGGTGCTGCGTTGAGGAAATGCTTTCTTATTACAATGTCCGATCACTATAGGAAGCTATTGTGAAATTTTGAAATTTCTAACTATTACGGGTAGTCCTGTAGACTGATGATCACAGTCAATGTCTTATCACTTTATGTATATAGATACCCTTAGCGTATAGAACGATGAGCGTTCACCTTTGGAACCCGAAACAGAACCTTTTACCGAAATATTTCGGTTCCCCAATTTTAAAATTATTTCTCTCTCAATAAAAAAAATTTTTTTTTTTTTTTTTATCCTCTTAAGTTGCTTAATATTTTGCCCAGAAGGTTTTAACGCACAGAAATATTAATATGTCTATTATAGTTTAAGCTATCTTACGAAAACAGCTTAATAGGGATCATTTCGGACGGCCTCAGCAGCATAAGTAACTGAGCCAAACGAGACAATTGTCAGCACTAAGTGTCTTTTGTTGTTGTTGCGTCAAGTTTTTGTTGTTAGACATTTCAAAGCATTAAAGAGGAAGGGGACAAAATAGCATTCAAGCTCGTATACACATTTGCAGTTTACTGAGGCATACGCGCAACACACATACATGCGCAAAAGACACTTTCAGCAGATTCTGCCCAGCAAAGTCTCTCATGGAAAAACAAAACACGAAACGTAGTTGATTGAGCAAAGAGCACCTTATTGTTCCACTTATGTTTCCCTCTACGGTTCGGTTTTCTGACTGCCCGTTAAACCACTTTTTGCAAACTCTGGTTTAAAACTGTTATCCGTTTCAATTAATTCCAAGAAGTCACAACCAAAATATATTATTTTCTGCATTGTTTGACTTTTAATCCGGCATTTCTCAATATATTTCACTTCAAATTATGATGAATTTTGGCCACTCTCATCTCTAATCCAAAATATCTTTGCTCAATGCTTAGGCTTTCCATATGTAGATGCGTGCCCAGAGATACGTGAATGTATCTACAAGTTACAAGTTACGCTTTGCAGACTCGCATAGTCAGCTGAGCGCGAATAATTACCACGCCAGTGTCTTGGTCAAAGAGATGGTAGAAAAAAAGGGAGTCCGGCGGGGGGCGGTCTACTTGGCGCCGTCCAAACAGGGCGGGACAGTGGCAAAGCCCACTCCGACTAACTAAAAAAAAAAAAAAATTGCCGCCGCGCGGTGAATGTAGATCGCACGCTGGCCAGCACTGGGGCTGAGAGGCGGAGGGTCATTGTTGGGTCGACGCCAGTAATGCTAATGTGGTTATGAACGCCAGTTGGTCAGGTCAGTGAATAGAGATGTTTTCTTGCTAATCGAAATGTGATAATCGAAGGCGAGGCAACGCCAGAGAAGTTCAACAAACGCCGAGCCAGCCGACGGCGCAGCTGCGAACTAACCACATTTGCACATTTTCACAGCTATTGAACTCATTAGCCACGTTTTCTTTGGCAAATGGAAAGTCGGCGAAAATGATCAGAGGAAAAACCGTTCCCGGGAGCAATGCGGAATTACATTTTGATATGAAGATGGTCAGCCAAGGCATTGAGATATGTAAAATTAGTTCAGGGTGGAATTTCAGTGATCAGATAGGAAGAGCTCTTTAAAGTGCAAGCATAAACATCTGTAAAACCTAATGAATTTGATTGCATTTTTTTACTTCATTACAAGTCTCGGTCTGTAGGTTTGTTATCATTCATACATTCTCTACCAAGGCTGACCACAGTGAATGGACCTTAAAGTGCCTTAACTTCTATGTACATAAATCAGTGCCGACCAAATGGAGAGGACTGCAATATGTGCTTGTGTTGGTGAGCCCGAAAGACTTTAACCGATTCACTTGCTTTCTATGCTCATCGAAAAATTCAAGTGACTTCGTCCACCGGTGACAATGGTCTGAATATGATTTTGAAACGATTATGCTAAAATACAGCACTATAAAATGACTTGTATCCGATCAATATATTCAAAATATACTCAGAAAAAATCTTTAAATCAAGTAAAAACGGTGTACAAAATTTATATTTCAAGTACGCTTCATTTGAGGCTGTTTCGATATATATTAAGTACGTTTCAACTGTTTTAAAATCTTTTTGATCATCATTTTAGGTTGTAAAGCTCTTAAATACAACCTGATTTAATATTAAAATAAGTGAAATTCTCAATTGAAATCTACAAAATCTTAAAGTTGACCACAATGCATTCTCGAAACCAAATATAAGTTCATAGGTATATCCAATTTATTTTTGAATATATGCCTTTGCATAAAATCAACTAAGGCTGGAAAAATTTAAAGGAAATGAATTAAGCAAAGACCAACATGGATTTACTGTTCATCAAAACACTACCGTCATTCCATAACCAAAGTGTCAGAACCAGAAAGAAATTTTAAGAATAGATTCGAAAATAATTCGCATTTTCCGTTATACACTTTTTGAAGCAAACATTGTAAGTCTTTTTTGTTCTCAACAAGATATGTTGTACTTAAACTAAGAAGGCGCTTATCTTCTTCTTTTTGCTTACAGTAAGTACAAAAAGTTCTTGAGTTAAGAACGCTTGCTCTCATTTTAATGACATTAACAGTCGTTTTTCGATTCTATAATGTTTTTTTAAGTTTATGTTAATGATAATGTTAATTTATCCAAGAAAAAATATTCTTTAAAACAGGGGTGCCTAAGCCCATTTCGCAAGCCACACATTCGTTGTTGTTTGACGCAAATTAATAGCTGGCGCCAAAAGCCTACATAAAGCAACAACAAATTCATATGCGTGCTCTTCTCTCTTTCTTTCTGAGCTAGGGTTTTGTTGTTGGCGGCGCCAACAGCCCGAGTTTGCATGGCATCTGGCTTCTTAGAAAAACAACAACTTTAAATGTGGTCTCTATTCTCGTTCTCTCCGAGCGAATGCATTGTTGTTTTTTCTAGATAGTAGTAGCTAGTGTTGTGAAAACATCAATAGTCACCACTATCGATAGTTTGAACATCGATAGTATGCGCCATCGATAGTTTGTACATATACAATAGTATTCCTCTTCTAGAGCCCTGCATGAATCGAATCAAAGTTCGCCTTGACTTTGTTTCTGATTTGAACTATCACAAAATTATTGATTCATTAAATTGTAGCTCATGACATGAGCCATGAGTTGTTTCATCTGTTTGAAATGATTCAGCTCAGATCACAAAGAAACTAGATCAATCATCCCAACTCAATAGCTCAAAGGGTCAATGAATAGATCAAATAGCTCAGAGCCTAATTGTGATTCATTTGTGAGCAATTTTAAACAAAAATTAATTTTCTTCAATTTCGTTGTTAATTCAAAAATTATTGAAAAGAAATGGATCAAAATTATGAAACTGCACTGGACCAATCAGTAAGTATATGTGTGTTTAATATTTAGAACGTTTTAGATTAGGTAAAAAGTTTTTTAAATGAGTATAGACTAAATTTAAAGTTTTATCTTAATTCATAAATAGTCTTCATCATGTTCCACGGAGGCTTTAATATCAACCCAAGAAGATATTAAAAAGAAGCTTACTTCTGGAGAGTTTAGCATTAGCCCAAACCGTGGAAAAAGCAGAGTGTGGGAAATCTTTGGAAAAATATTGGATAAGGAAAGCAATGAGGTCGACCAGTTTGTTGTAAGCAGAAAGTGCAGCAGTGTTTATAAATTTAATTAAAGCACCTCCAATTTGACCCGTCATAAGTGTTGCAAAAATTTCGGAGACAACCCAATCGATGAGCCTATAATAGAAGTAGACACAGAAAGCAAAAATCAAGTGGTGAAAATTGCGACTGAGTGGGCAGTCGAAAATTGTCGACCTTTTCAATTGATGGCAGATTCGGGAGTAGAAAAGTTTGCTGATGCGATGATACAGTTGGGAGCCAAGTTCGCCCAAAGTACGAGCAGATTTAGTGAAGACTTTGATCCGTTTAAATGGTGGGAAAACCATAAAGACCAGTTTTCCCTTCTGTACAAAGCTAGCTGCAAAATTTCGGCCACTCCTGCAAGCAGTGCCTCATCAGAGAGCCTTTTCTCAAGCCGGAAACCTCATATCAGAGAAAAGGTCCGCAATTACATCGAAGGATGATATGGTGAAAAAAATAATGTTTTTAAACGATAATTTAAAATAATAACAACATCTTTAATTATACTTGTGTGCGCTTTTGTTATAACATAAGATTTGTGTGGGCCTGCAATCGTTTCTCTACATCTGCTAGTTTGACGATTGAGATGAGAGCAAACTGGGG
>JAEIFU010002105.1:0-50789 GCA_018904235.1 Lordiphosa stackelbergi
ACGAAGATGAGTCTTTCTTTGAAGAAGGCAGTGACAGTGAGGAGGAGCACCTTAATGATACGACAAACCAAGAAGATCCGAATATGACTGAGGATGTGTCTGATGGACGAACGCCAAATTCAAGCCCTACGTGGAAAAGACAATCGCCACCACAGCCCAGGCAAAGACAGTCGCCGCCATCACCCAGGCAAAGGGTGCCACCGCCTCAACCAAGGCAGAGACAGGCACCGCCGCAACCAAGGCAGAGACAGTCGCCGCCAGCACCCAGCCAAAGGGTGCCACCGCCACAGCCAAGTCAGGGGGAGCAAAGCTCTAGACTACCTATAATTATAGGAGTTTCCATTATGGTAATGGTAGTTGCCAGTTTTGTGTATTACACAAAACCGTCACAGCCAGCCTTGCGTAAGCATTGTACTTTTGATAAACTGCGTCAACAACCACCATTACAATCGCCAGATGTGTGGAATGCTCTAAGAGTGGGTATTGAAGTGTTGCTCAACAAAGAGAGGAGCAGTCCAAATGTCTATCTCTTTATGCATCAGGATCAGAGATTGGAAAACTAATTCAACGCATAGCCCGGGAGGCGTCTGCATGTTTTGGTGAGTTTGTTTGGGATTCTTTCTAAAAAAACTCACTAATCCAAAGCAATTCAATCCAATCAGATGGTCAGCGTTCACTTGTAGAGATGAGTCGAGAAGATTTTACAACGCACGATGATGACTATGGCTATGCTATAGAACAATATAAGAAGAAAATTAAAACTGGCAAAGTTTTACTTATTGTCAATCTTAATGATGTAAGTAGAAATTAACGAGAACTGACGAATAATTTCGAATTAATTTCAGCAAAAGGTCTTAGTTATAATTTTGTTGTATCATGATCCCACTCTCGCTTTTACTCTCTTGCTCTTAGCTACCCTGCAGGGAAAGTGTCTAGTTTACAACCGGAAATGTTGCAGTCGGTAAAAATTTGCAACAAGTTTAATGCCAGACGGCATAGGCGGATAAGAATAATACCTCAGTGCAATAAGTATATGTGCAAATATGTTTTCGTTTCTCTCTTCCTCAATAGTAACAGAACATATGTTCTAGGTATGCAAAAGTCTTTTGTTGTTATCTATTTTTAGAATGCTTTTGCATAATTCTTCTTTAGTCATCATTCTTAGTACCGTTATCACACATTTGAGTGGCGAGATTTGATTTTCTTAGGAAATAAGTTTATGTGCAAAAACCAATTAGTGTGCATTTAATGGTCGGCGTGCAACAAATTGGATGTGTTTTGATAAAAAATGAAAAGTTGAGAGTAAATTAAGTAGTTGTTGCAGAAACACAAAAAAATTTTTAAATTTTCCTAAGAATGCCGCGTGGAACACATTTATCAGCTGAGGAACGCGGACGAATCCAAGGATTGAACGAAGGTGGGGCTACCATCACTGAAATAGCTTCCAGAGTGTCTCGACACAGAAATACGATAGCTAATTTCTTAAAAAATCCAAGCTCCTATGGTCAGATTAAACGCAGTGGCAGACCGAGCCACATCGACGATAGGTGCAAGCGTGAGATTAAGCGCCTGGCTGTAAACAATCAAATGTCTTGTACAGGCATTAAACGTCATTTAGAGCTCAATGTCGGTAGAAGACGGATCCATCAAATTTTAACTGAAAATTGTAACCTTAAACATAGTTCCCGGGTGGCTGTACCGATGCTATTGCCACGCCATCTTAAGGCTCGTTTGGCGTTTGCTGACAGGTACAAATTTTGGACCGAAGAATTCCGAAACGTTATTTTTTCGGATGAAAAAAAAGTTTAATCTTGATGGTCCTGATGGCTGTCATAAGTATTGGCGTGACTTAAGAAAACCAAGAGAAACTCGCCATAAGAGGAATCACGGCGGTGGATCACTGATGATTTGGGCCTGTTTCGGATATGCAGGAAAGTCTCGGCTATGTTTTATTCCAATAAGAACAAACTCAGAAATCTATATTCAATTGCTGGAGAGTGAATTAATAGATTTTGCAGACGATCTTTACGAAGATAGATGGATTTTTCAACAGGACAACGCTCCAATCCACACATCAAAAGCCACAAAGGCTTATTTTTCTTCAAGAAAAATACCTGTACTGGAGTGGCCGGCTATCAGTCCTGACTTGAACCCAATTGAGGACCTCTGGGGTATCCTCTCAGCCAGGATTTATAAAGGTGGGAGGCAGTTCGACTCAATTAAGCATTTAAAGTACGCTTTGCTTGCAGAATGGGAGTTAATAAGCAATGAAACTCTCCAAAATCTGGCAGATTCCATGCCAAACCGCCTTGCAAAAGTCTTAGAGGCAAAAGGAAAGCACATTAACTATTAAAGTTGATCAAAAGTTTGAACTTAATACAAAATTTTAAGAACTATATAAAATGCACATATACTTATTTCCTAAGAATGAAATACATTTGTTAAATAATAATTTTTGTTAATAAATATTGAAGTACTGTAAGGCAGTTCTTAGTTACTGGCTCTAGAGCTATAAGTAAAAATATACTTGGCTTGAATCGTTTGGTTTAAAACAAGGTTTTTCCAAAAATGTTAATGCACATATACTTATTGCACTGAGGTAGATACATTTTATGCAGAATTTTCCGTTCATTTTTACTCCTGGGGGCGGATTTTCCGACATTGAAAAATCATATTTTAAATTATTTCGCATTCTGTCCTTACAACCCGAGTTTCAAGCCAATCGGATGAAAAATAGTTTTTATGCTGAATTTTCTGACCTTTGGGTCAAATTCATATTCAGAATATTCAGAAAATCATATTTCAAACTATTTCATATTCCATACTTACAAACCGAGGTTGAAGCCAATCGGAAGAAAAGTAATTTTTTTAAAGCAGAATTTTCCGTCCATTTTCCTCGTGGGCTCCGTCTTAGTACGCAGCTTCACCACTAACAGAACTCCTGTCTAAATTACAGCTCTCTATCTCTTACCGTTAAGGCTGTGCGATGATTGCCAATGAGTCAGTGAATCAGTCAGTCAGTCAGTACACTCTTCTATTGGTGTGTAAAAACCTAATCGCTTTCTGCTCTTTTGGTCTTAGCTTCGGCGAGCGTTCGGGTCGTGTACGTTTGAATAGCGAAATGATTTCGCCCCCTGGGAGGAACCAATGGCTATCGCTAAGAGATATTAAAATTCCATTCAAACAATTCAGCATTTATTTGAGCATCTTTATCTTTATAATAGATTACGCCTTATTACAAAAGCAAATGCCTTCCGGTCTGCGCGCTTCATAATTATAAGTGGTCTGCCACCGAATTGAAAATGGCAGCGTGTTTTTTTGTTTTCAAATTGTATTTTTAGACAAATAAAATTGTTTGTTATTCTTCGATTTCAAGAAAAATGTGGCACAAAAATCATCACCGAGACTAAATATGCAGCTACCTGAGAGTGGGATCTGATGGGAGTTTTGCCTTATGGCTTTTTCTAACACGACTTTTCAGAATGTGACCAAGAAAAAACCTCTACTTTTATTAACGATTTACTATTTTATGCATTTTTAATAATAATTTTGAGCAATACATTTAAATTGTACTTACTTCCTAGAGTAGAATCCATTTTTCAGAATTCAAATCGGTTAATTTTTCGCTATTCTATACGCTTCAAACGTTATGTTATTTTTTGGATGCATGACGAGAAACGCTGAGGCACGATCGACACTCACGAACGGAGTTCATACCTGAGTCAGGTGGGGACACTTCCTTCTTTTAAACAGTCAAAATTTAAACTAGATGTACCATACCAACTATTCCAATCATTAAAAGTACATAAAAAATATATATTTTTTTCGACTTTTGGCCAGCTTTTTGGGATTTGGGACCATAGTGCGACGTAAGCTTGCACCTCCCGTATTTGTTTTGACATTTATTTGTACCTTCTGATCCGTGGTGCAATCATAATCAAATATTTATCAATTCTGTATTCCACAATAATATTCGATCAAAAACACTGAAGAAAATGTATTCAGTCAAATCAAAGCCATAGGAACCACATTACTTGGTATAGGATATTTTGCAGTCGGGGCACTCGACTGCCTTACTTGTTTTAGATTTTACCACTTCTTGACGTATTTGAACCGAAATTTCTAGGGAACCAATAGACCGAACTGGTTTCGGAAAAATATGAAGTAAATATTGACCGATTATTTTGTTTGTTTAAGTTATAATTCTCAGCATTCTAGCCCTGTAGGGTAGGTCTAAAAAATCGAAGATAGTCCGAGTTTAAGGGAAAAAAAAAAAGAAAAATGAAATTTTGTCTTTGCAACACTGCAAATTTTTAGCGAGGCATTCAAAAATGGGCCCTGAGGTAGAAACTGCCTTTAAGGAGCTTTTTTCCCTTCATCTCAGTTAAATCTATTCAATAACTTACCTTTTGCATAAAAAATCAATAGAGAAATTTGTATGTTTTTAAATTTTATGCAAAACGTATTGAAAATGTGCCAAAGCTTTATTTTACTGTCCATGACTTTATTTATTAAAAGGAGCTAAAGTCCTATCCAAAGCAGACATATTCCCATTGACTTTTAAATAATCCACTTGCGAACATGATCAAAATTCAATTTCTATCCTTCTTTTTTGAAGGATGGTATTATTCCTAAATTGTACGTCAATGTATCTAATCACCTTATGGGGCTGGCTACAGCAATACTTAACTTGCCACCAAATATTTTAGCAAAGGAATTCCAATATCACTAAAATTCATCTCATTCTATTTCTCTTATGTAAATGTTTTTATGATTTACTGTAAAGTGTTCGTCACGGTTACACGCGAATGGTATATGTGAACAAAGGACAGCTGATTTGATACTTTTGATTTTCTATTGTTAATTAAAGGTCCCCCTCATTACATCTGCATTTCTATTCAATGCCTTTTTCACTGTCACTTCAACTGAACATAAAAAAAGGTATAAGTTTATCCTTCTTTTTTTTTCTCCACTGCCGATTTGGCTACATCCTTGATACTATCATCAGATTCGATAACAAATCGACAGTAAATCTAGCCTTTTAGCGGCATAAAACATATAATATTCTTGACGAAAAAAAACACTGTACAAATGAACATTCCTTTTTTTTTAATTGCTTTCAGATACCTGCAGGAGCGGCTCGTGCCTTGCACACCATTTGTGATACATACAGTCCCATAGCTGAGGAGGTTGTCATCTTTTTAACATTACGCACATCCAATACAACAGCAGTTGCCAACTCCGCCCAATTGGCCGCCGACACTTTGTACAATTTGTGGGCTCAGCATTTGGAAGACAACGAACTGGATCCCTTGATAACACGTGTCACCGATCAGATCCTTCATTTACGTAGCAGTTAAAGTTAAGCCAGCCAATTGATGAAATTTTTCAATTTTATTTTAGAAAAACGGCTTAAAATATGATTATAAGTTTTGATTTTTCTAATTTACTTTGACAACTAAAGTGCCTTTTTGAGAATACGATCTCGCTTAGACAGTTTGAGTGTTGCTACTTTTGTGCTCGCTTGAACCACACTTCACCCAAAAAGGCCAGCAAACTGCATATCATGCCGAAACACCACAGCACAATCAAGCCAATAAAATTATCAATGCCCAACTGCACTGGTCCTATATCCAAATTGGGTCTCTGTGAATTAATAATTCGATTCTGACGAGAGGCATTCATATAATCGGCCGCTATTTTCCATTCCCAATACTTGTCCAGACCAGAGGAGTGCCAGGCCAATATCAAATCATTAAAGACACTCAAGTGAGCCCACAAGCGAGGCACAAATGACACCGTGAGCGCAAAATAAATATCATCCACCATTAGCTTAAGGCGATCTAATGCATCATCGGCAATTACTTCGGTGTTGCCCAGATGACCAAATGGCATGCGCTCCACCACAAAACCCATTCGCTCTGTGCGAGAATGGGCAGTTATCACAGCAGCTTCAAATACTCGATAATGCTCCATAAGACCCACCATAACGGGCTGCAGGAGTTAAGAGAACATTTCCATTTGTTTATATTCGGATTAATGCACACTTACATCAGCTTCCCGTTCATCAATAGTGGTTATAAACGCCAGCGAAGTGCCCGCCCAGATTAGCTGATGGTCGTAAAGTCGCTGACGCGAATCAGCTGCCTCTTCGAGACTGGGCAGCGTAAGTATGGATGACAGCCCCCCACTGTACAGAGTTGTGAGTATAATATCAATCATATAGGTGGCCAACAACAAGGTGCGCAAGGCATTGGAGGTGCTTCTGTAGCTGGTGCTTTGGTTAAAAAATAGCTTCAATGTGCTAACAAATCCAAATTGTAAACTCTCTCGCCAGCTTTCCTGGAAAGGTTCACAGCGTCGCGTACAACTGAGTGCCACACATTCCAGCAGAAGGCAAAGGACTACACACAGCCAAAGCATGGCCTGAAATGGACGCAGCGGTAGAACCCAGTTGATTAAACGACGGGGAGCCGGTACCATGCAGGTAATACCCGAACGACCCAGAAAAGTTGTCATATCCATGTGTTGATACGACTCGTACCTATAGAATAGAAAATGTAGAAGAGTGGAAAATTGATTAAATCAAATCCTTACCATAAATACATGCCACCAATACCATAGTCAGTCCGTCTATCCAGGATCAAACCCACCAGACCATAGCCCGTGGCATTGGCATAGCTGTTACCCCAATCGGTTTCTTCAGCTGTCATAGATTTATTTTATATTAGACATTTGTGATATATAAGTTTCTTGATTATCCTGAATTTATTTTATTTCAAGAAATAAAAAAATTTTTTAAAAAAATTTTCCTACAAAAAAACGATGCAAAATCAGAATTTTGGGTAAAAAATGGGAAATCAAAGTAAGTAAAAATTTAAAAAAACTAGGAAAACTATACCAAAGAAACTATTATGGAGTTCCCAAGTCGAAAAAATAAAACTCATAGGGTATTTTAATAATTTTGTTTTTCAAATCGGCCGAGAAACGAGCCTACAATCAGCCCAGAACCATTTTAGTACTGCGCCCACCTGAAGGGCTCTGCCAGTACTCTGGTCCAATGAAAACATTGAACCTGTTAAATAGTAAATTTTTCTACAATTTGATTATTTTTTATTTAATATTTCAAAATAATTTATAGTACTCAGATATAGCAAACGTTTCCCCCCTCTTTGACTAGTGGGTCAAATATTTGGGTTAAATTAAACCAAGCCAAAAATTCAGATAACATGCATTCGCAGCTTATGACTAAATTAAAACATTCCTTTCAGTTCAGATCAATACAGAAACTAGCAATTTTTTGTATACAACTGATCTAATTTAAGCTTGTTTGTTTGACTCGGATTCCCAAAAACCCTGGAGATTCCGACTACAGTGGTGTTTGCAGACCACTTGGTAAATAGTTTTGTAGTCTTGACTCCTTGAAAGGTATTTTTAGTTTTATAAACAATATTTTTTAAGCCTGCAGCAGGGCATAATACCGAAACCGAAACCGGAACCGTAACTGTTAAATCGCCTACCAACTCAGAATAACAAATATTTTGTTTGGTACAATATTTTCATATAATAAGAAACAATTTTGTACAGCTTTGAAATCTGAATACGTTTGATAAGGCATCTAATTTGTATATATTTGTTTCTATTCACGTGAAATATCGTACCAAACTAAAATATCTTATCTCTCTAAGAAGTAAACCGTTTCAAATCGCGTACCGGAACCGGAATCGAAACAAATTTTTTTGCTGGGAATTTTCCGAATACGGGAGGGGTTGGCAGAATTTTCCCGCGTACAGTTTTTATTCTTTCTATCTTTGCTAGCCAGAGCACTCGCTAGCTTTTAGTCAGACGTTTGTAGGTCGATTCCCTCCCTTCCTTTGTACCTTCGGACTAAAAACAACCCAACACGTCCTTTACACGATGCCATACTGCTTTACAACCCTTTTACGAGCGCCTTATTTACCCTCCCTTCCTTTCTTTCTTTTTTCTGGACTTAGGGCCTCACAAAAATGTCATGGAAAAAAAGCACCCAGTACGGTTCGAAATTGATTGGCAACAAAAATTACCAAGATATACGTAGAAAACATTGAAAAGCTACGTCAATAATGTGATTGGGCCGGCTTGTATTCAAAGAATAAGCCTTACTGATGATTGATTTGTTTGGCGAGCAGAACTTAACAACACTTGGGGAAAAAACCAAGCACGCAAACGAGGCTTCAGCACTAATAACAAACATTCAACCCACAAACAAGAAACCTCCAAGAAAAAGGTTAGAGTGGTCTTACTCAGCAGCTGAGTTGCAGGCAGGCTTTTTAAGCTCGCCCCCCTACACTCCCCCGCCTCTTCTCACTTTAACCCGACCCTCTCTTTCTTCTCTCTCGCTAACCTTCTTCCCCTCCTCCGCCTCCGCAAACGCCCAGCAACCCACAACCCTTAAGCGGTTAAACGACCCGTTATTAGTTTTACCTTTTTTATTTTTCTTTTTTTTTTTTTTTTTTTCTTTATCTTTTTTGTAACTATTTCTCTGTCTGCTTTTTGCTTTTTAACCCGCGACTTAGCCAGAAGACACCATCTACACCAAATTTCCACTTTTTCCATTAAATCTTACATTAAAACACTTATACATTATCGATAGTACTAAAGACACTGCAAAGTACTCTTAGGCCTAATACTTCACACTAGTATAAGCGGCCAAAAATGGTAGCAAAAGGCTAGTTAATAAATTATACGAAAAAGGAAAGCTAGAGAAATCCTTTTTAAAAACAATCCTTTTTTATGTGGCATATTTTTGAACCCTAGGTATAACGTTACGCTAAGTACTGAGCAAAAAATACTTGTATCGATCGTTTAATAAATATTTCTAAAAAATTTCGTCGTTTGCTGATCATTCACTCCTTCATGATGAATGCAGTTCAAATTATGGTTCATCTGATTGCGCCGACGAATTTGAGGCATATGTGATTTTGCAGGAAAAGATTCTTGGTAATAATAATACATCAATTGTGTCAACAAATAAACTACTGGATTCCACTAACACTTTTCTCGCACTTAAACGTGTTCGAAACCATGAAAACATTCTTAACTGGTGGTCAGAATCCTCCACAAACTTCCCAGAATTGTATGAAATTTCTAAAGTTGTTTTTTCTGTTCCAGCTACGCAGCTTAGCGAGGAGCGCCTATTCTCTGGCGTAAAATTTATAATAAATCCGCTTAGAAGTTGCATGGACTCAACCACATTGACTGCAATTATGTTACTGGGAGCAAATCACAAGAATTCTATATAGTGAATAGTGAATAATTCTATATTCGAAAACTAATAATACATAATATAATATTTATGAGCATATAATGCAATCATTAGATTATAGTATAGTCATTAGATAATAATTAGATTATAACTGGTCCATATCCTCTGGAACGGGAGACCGGGACAAGTGAGAGGAATAATACATATAGCTTGGTTGGGTTTTATCTGGGTTTTCCCAATCAATGCAACAAATGTTGAGTTATAGACTGGTCCCAGAAAAGTAGCAAACGGAAAGAAGAAATAACTATGCAAGGCAAGGTCAAGGTTCTCGGCCTAACAATAAGGGAGAAATGTAGGAGCCTGTGCCTTGAATGTCATACCAATCGACAAGGCTGTCGATTGTGTAAAGTAGATGTTAGTTGATTCGTAGACTTCGAGCGAGAGCTAACTAAATACATTCCGAGAGCTACCTATAATCCGAAAGTATTGTGTACAATTACTGGGCGGGCACAGGTCGAGGATTTAAAAAAAATCTGTATTAATTTTGGCTTTCATGCGGTTTTCGGTCAGTGTTTGGTTAAATCGTGCCTTCAAGAATTATCGTTTTTGACTGTTCGATTTCCTTTCGATTGAAAAGAAGGTTACGTTCCTCGTCAGGAGAGAGACCGGGGTTGGATTCCCCGTCGAAGGAGCGCCCCTACCCAAGCAAGTAGGAGTGCAAGTGGCATGCGAGTGATAAGTAGATCACTAATGAGGATGAGTGGCATGCGAGTGAAAAGTAGTTCACTTTTTGCCGAAGAATCACGTCCAGATGGCCATTGCAATAACATTGCGGTCGGACTGTGGTATACCGGTATACCGAAAATAGAACCTTTAATCGAAACATTCATTTCGGGACGTACCGGTACCGGAACCGGAACCGAAACTCGTTTCGGTATTAAGACCTGGCCCCCAGACATGTCCAGGATCAAACCCTGGAGAACCTGTTCGAACCGAAAATTTTGAAATATTTAATCTCCCAAACTTGAACCCGAACTGGAACACTTTAGTTTCGAAAAAGGTTCGGTTCAATTGATTACATAAGACACGATGTACTATAGGTTTTTAAATATATATTGTAGCGCTAGGTGATTTGGGTGTCCCAACAATGCCAGCAACACGTTGGGGTGCCTTTTTGGCCCTCGAACGAATGCAGGAACACACGTCCAAAATGTTAGAGTATCAAGAACATATCAACAATTACATGAAATAAATGAATTTACGCTTGTCAGATTGTCGCACTGCGTTCTTTCCAGTCACAAGAGGTACAACTAGAGCAGAGAGAAGCGCGTCGGACAAATGTTAACACAAGTAGAAGAATTGACCGACAACACCAACAAGTACATGGAGCATTTACATCTGCTTCGTTCCTTCGTCTTGCAATCGAGTATGAGCCAAATATCGAATATTCCGCTCATCCGAAAGTCCTTATGGACAAAGAATGTTCCGATTGTCATGCGCTTAAATTCAAAAATCAGTCCGCCGGGATTTGTTCAGGAAAAATGGAACTACCGGAAATTGAGACGCCACGAGAACCATTAAATGGCTTGCTTATCGGCACGTATCCAGAGTCAAACCTGTTTCTGAAGTCCATTCGTAGACTTATAATGCTTTCAAATGACTTTGCTCGGAGCAACAGAAATAATGCAGAATACAGCGGCAAATGGTCAGCAATTTAATTTAACCTCGAAAATCAAAGGCCAAGTGTAACATAAAGTAGGTGTCATTGCTGCCAATGCCAAACGAGCCACATAAATTTTTACAGATCTACTATATGGGCGGTGATGACGTCAATCTCGTGAATGCACGTTGCGGCTACAATAACCCCAATTCTTTGACAAGCTGGATTCCCTTTTGAATGAGCACAATGAATTATTGAAATTCTTTAAATAACACATGCACAAATTGCCAAGTGACAATCACTCTATTATCGTTATATTTTATTTAACAACCGAAATATTCTCCAAAATATTTATTAGAAACAATGTATATGGCAGAACAACGTATGCCGGGTCAGCTAGTTAAGTTATAAAATGTGCATTTAACACTCAGTGAAGAATCAAGAAAAAAATTTGTCAAGAAAAACAAAATACTGTAAGCAGAATATTAAATAAAAATCCGGTCCTGAACCGAACCCCAAAGAACGCGTTATTATCATTGCCCTCGCTCTCTTATGTCTTCTTCGAAGAAGCAACGGTAAACGCCGTTAAGTTGTGGGTGTTATCTCGTTCAGGTGTTTATATGAATGTCTGTTTCGCTACCATATCGAGCAGTCCTGAACTATAAAATCGTTTTTTTCCGTTAAAAATTTAAGAAACTTTTTAAACGAAGCTTTTTTAAATAGGAAATCCGGTTACGGAGCAAAAAAAAAAAAACAGTCGCAACGGTTCAGCGTGGTTCGATTCGATTTTCTTATTTGTTTTGCCCTTTGCATCCCAATTCGCACAGGGAACCATGTTACAGCACATCTAATAACCCACTTGTATCCACTTGAACCGTGCAGTTGTACATCTCGCAAAAGACCAACATTAAGCGCACTTCGGTGCCGTCTATGGTTACCTCCGGTTTGCCCACAGCACGATCGTATACTCCAGGCTGCTTTTGCTAAATTCAATAAAAACTAAAATAAATTTATAATAATAGCATTGGAGCGACATCCTACTCACATAATCCAACAGCATAAAAGGCCTATAATCGAATATCCCTATAACTATTTCACGACCTTGTAGATCCTGTAACTTATGATTCATTGCAGAACGACTCTGCCAAACGATCTTCTCAGTCAAAGCGTCGTATTGCTGTAGCGTATAAAATTCTACTGGTTTCGGTTTCTTTTCAAAATTACGTTTACCCACAAAGCGATTGGTTTTAATTTCAAAAATGCTTGAATTTAAAAATTCCGATGTCACCACTAACACATTGGGTTGATCTTTAACGAATTTTTGGAAAATTTATAGAATGTTGTATAAACATTTTCAAAAATATTTCTTACCCCGAAATAAGTAGCCAACGAAATAGTTGTCTGCCTCAGCAGGGTTGTCCCCGAGCAGCTCCTGGGTGTAGGCAAATATAAAACGATTTCGCATTGAACGCCAAATGGAATAAATGCTGGCGTGATAAAAATTTTGGGCAAATTCAACAATTTGTTCCTGAAATGCTATAAAAGCCTGTAAATGAATGTAGGTTACTTGGGTTCAGTATTGAGCCTTTTTTCTGAAGGATGCAGGAAAACCCTATTTTTGATCATTATAGACTTCCCATTTACGAAAAATTTATTAAACATATTTATGTGGTAAAGTTTTTGCATTTATTTAATATATTAAAGTTTTGGACAGAGATTTACTTACACATTTTGAAACAATTTTCTTAAAACTCTACTTATAAATAAGCCAACGGACCAGACCTCGGTAAATACTATCAACACTTTAAGCGGGTCTGCAAAAAACAGCTCTGTTACAGATACAACGAAAAGTGGGAGCCTAATTACACATTCAATTCTTTTTTAGCACAATAGACGATGCGCTTTTTCGATTCTCTATTGCTCATGTCTTTCACTGACCGCTTTTTCGGGAGCAACTTCCAAAGTGTTCTTTGCGTATGTGAACATTGTACAAACACAAGCACTCCGCCTACCACACGAACAAAATAAAACAAAAAACACTTAACGCAGACACTTATTGTGTTCTGCTCATTTGAAGCTAGCTGCTTCGTGAGCTCAAAAGTGTTCCTTGAAGTCAGCAATTCCGAAAAGTGAAAGTATATTGGACCTACTTCATCGACCGCTGGCCAGAGACTGAAAAGAGAAAGAGAGAGAGAGAGCACTCTTGGCAGAATCCTCGGCATGCGTTCGGCTCATATAAGTGTGAATAGCAAAATGCGTTAATTCATTTTGCCAACAAAAAGTCAAAGATAATCGGAAATTTGAAATTAAAAGCCGTAAAACACAATCGGACTTCGGAAATGGTCATTTGGAGTATTTATCAATTCCGATTCTGCATAAACGGGTCTGTTCCGAATTTGGACTTGATTTTCGTGTAAGCGATAGCATTTTGCAGTCCAATTTAATAAAGTTGTATAGAAGGAGACAATTATACCTACGGTAACTAGATCAAGTATAACAAATTTGGAATTGTCTGAGCAGCTGAAACAACAGCTGAATCCCAAGTGAATTCAATTCAAGAGAAAAGGACGACGGAATCTAGCAACTACTATAGTTTTCAAAAGGTATTTTTATCAGTCTAAATAGCTAAATATTGTCACACGTATAAAACATATAAAAAATGGAAAATTCATTTTCAAAAGGGATTCAATTCCAGTCTGTTTTATCCGATTTTGTGAAATAGTTAGTTAGAAAATGCAAATTACACTAGCTTACAAAATTATTAAAAATTTGCGATCCCAAACATTTGTTAGCAATTTTTTTTGTAAGCCCCCGCTGAGTCCAAAAATATCACGATTTTTTTAGTGGGGCCGTTTTTGAGAAGTCGCGGAAATGCTAGTTTTTAGATTCTGATAAAAGTACCTTTAGAAAAATGTGTATATTTTCAGTATCGGTTCATTCATTATAAAATGGTTATGCTTTTTTGGAAGGTAATTGAACGCCCTATCAATTCATATACCACTTCTTAATCCGATGCTTGAATTCGGCGTATTATAAAAAGTCTATATTTTAAGTGCGATTTTCACTACGAAAAAAATGGGTAAAATTTATTTTATTGCTGGTCACTAAAGATTTATCTATTAAAAATACCACGCCACATAATTCATTAAAATCCGTTTACGAACATAGAAGTTATTGGCATTTAAGTTTAAAATGGAAGGTTTCAAGTTCATGCAAATTGACTTAGTTTGATTGTTTTTTGTTCGTCGTAGCAGGCTTAGTTAACATTCAAACTATTCTATTTGAGAGCTACTATGACCTATGGCCGAATATACCTTTTCTCTCATTTTTAAAGTTATATTTCTTTTTAATAAAGGAATTTTTCTCGTTACTCTTATCGTTACTCTTAGACTATCCGGGAAAAAGTTGAAGTTTTCATGTCGTTCTTTATTGTTTAAAAAAGTTTCGTCTTAAACAAATATCAAAATTCGGAATATTACAATTTTAACCATTTTCTAGTAGCTGGTAAGCTTGCCTTTTGGTCGACCATTTAAAATTTAAACAAATTCTATCGAGTGTTTTTCCATTAATTCCATTTTCTAAGTTACACTTCTATCGGCGGGGTGCTTGTTTATTGGAGGGTTACTCCCTTCACCGTCAAACGCGAACTTGACGTGATCAAAAAAAACTGGATATAAGGTGTTGTTATTTGATGCCTCTTTTCATTTCACAATTTATTGGTCCCGTTCCCAGGCTATTTTGAGCATTCCACTGTGTTACATAAGATACACAATCAAAACTTATAAACATTTTTAGGGGAATATACAAAATAGAAGCGATTAGCTATATGCATTGTCGCAGAGTCGAAAATTGTAATTTCCGCAAGCATAGCACAATTTATTAGGATAACTTTTGACTCTTGCCCTCATTTTTTTTTCAACCAAAGTCAATCACAAAAAAACTTAACCTGTACAAAATAAATTTTGCAGGTCATAGTAGCCCTAAATAGAATAGTTTGAATGTTAACTACGCCTACTACGTCGAACAAAAAACAATCAAACAAATTCAATTTGCATGAACTTGAAACCTTCCATTTTTTACTTAAATGTCAGTAACTTCTATGTTCGTGAACGGATTTGAATGAATTAATGGCGTGTGTATTTTTAATAGATAAATCAGCAATAAAATAAATTTTACACAATTTTTTTCGTGGTGAAAATCGCACTTAAAATCTAGCTTTTTTTTAAAAAATTCATAAATTAAGTGCAAAGTTGCCGATAAGAGCCTTTATAACGCCGAATTCAAGCATCGGATTAAGAAGTGGTATATGAATGAATGATAGGGCGTTCAATTACCTTCCAAGAAAGCAAAACCATTTCATAACGAATGAACCGATACTAAAGATATACACATTTTTCTAAAGGTACTTTTTTCAGAATCTAAAAACTAGCTATTCCGCGATTTCTCGAAAACGGCCCCACTAAAAAATATTTGGACTGCATTTTTGGACTCAGCAAAGGGATTTACATATGAAATGACTGTCAAATGGTCGGAATCGGAAATGCTGTAAACTAGTGTTATTATTTATAGTTTCCGGATATCGACCTTACAAAATTGCCAGATCTAGTGGGAAAATAGCTCAAGTGGCCACACTGGTTATTGGCAGACAGACTCGTGTGTTTTGCTCAACCGAAAATGTGCAACACAGGAAGTGAATAAAATGTTCGGCTCAGTGAAAGATGGTGTGTTCTTGGTTTATTCTGGGTGGTCGGTAAACTGATCGAATTGAAAAAAAGTGTTGGCACTTTGACACTACAGACAAATTTCGGGAATTTGCAGATCGCCGTTTTTGATGTTTTAGAGCAATTAATATTGGAGATAAAATTTGCGCAGCCTCCTAATTTTGAGTGGTGTTGAGCGATAGTGCCCAACGAGATATCACACATCATAAAAAATCACAGTTGTTAGAGTCAGGCGCACATATTCCCAAATGCACTCATACTACGTTTATGCTATGAAATTCACGATTTATGTAATTTGTATAATCGATTTGTTCCTATTTATGCATTTTTTGTAAATTTAAAAAATGACCAGCGCACATATGAAAAAACAAACGATCTGGCAACACCAACTCAATGTTAAGCTATCTGCGTGGTGGTGTTGAATGGTGTTGAAGCACGAACATTCGAACATGGCATAAACGAAGTATAAGAGAGCGTAAGTTCGAGAGACTGAGCTACTTTTTACACGTGGTTCGGTTTAAGGTTCGGTACAGAGTTTGTAAAAGAATTCCGGGCTTGAACCGGTACTGCTTTAAACTAGCTTGCAGCCCTGCCATATAATTGATATTAATCGTTTTTGTATTATTTACAGCTTAAAACTTCGAAAATTTATTTTTAGCAATATTTTCCACAAATTTTTGATCCAAAAATATACAGAAAAAAATCGAATTAAAATTAAAATTGGTCAGTTCTCTTCGCCAGTTATATAAATGCATTAATTAGCTTTCTATCAAAAAACGTAAAATAAATGCATCATACTTTGTAACTGATTTTTCTTATTGTTCATTTAATGTTTCATTTTATTTCAAAGCAAAAGCCGTATTTACATTTCCATACAGACTTTAATATATTTGTTATCATACAAAAAAGCTCACGCCCTAAAGCGTCAGTGAAAAGCTCTAATGTCTGTTCCAAAGTTCGTTTTCACCATAAATATCTTTAAAATAATTTGTACTTAATTGTTGCCTTGTATAAAATGTTTACAACTTTGCGCTTCCATTCTAAAAATAAGTATTTTATAGTCCATTCCAGTGTTTGTTTAAATAAACTGAAAGTCGGAACGTCTTGATTGTGTTTAGTCACACACGCAAAATGCAAAAGTTTGTATTCGGCTGTCCGAGTTTTTCCTTTCTTGCGGAAAAGCGGCAAATAAATATATTGCAATTAAACTACGATTGTTATGCTGAGATATTTTCATATTTGAACACACTCGAAGATCAATTAAACTTCGCACGAGCTCATCCACAGTTCCGTGAGGTGGTGGCCAGGCAAGCATGTCAACGTTATGGCACCATTAATAAGCGAATGTTGAAAACAATTCCCGACTGGGAATTCCTATTGCAGCTGTGCGGCGAGAGCGTGATCAAATGTGAAGTGTTACATGGACGCTGGGATAGGGAGTCGATTACACCGGCCTTTGTGGGTCTATTAAGTGTGTATTGTCCAAATTTGAAAGATATGGTGGTGATATTTGTGCACTCCGAGGCTGGAGGGCAAAGTGGCGAAGGTGATATTGACATACTGCAGCTGTTAAAGCCCATAGCTGGATTAAAGAGCTTGACGCTAACCGATCCGAAAGCATTTCAACGTAGGTATATTTTTGTATATAAGAAGTTTAACAAAGATTAAACCAGCTAAGCAAACTGTTTCAGAGCCAAACTGAAACTGGAAAATTAGCTCCATTCTTTTATACGATTCGTTATAAAAATAAAAGATTGTTGCGGACTCTTCTCGTTCCGAAAAAAGACCTAGTCAGGCTAAGCTATCAATTGTTAGTTAAACCGAGCCGAAATCCGCACCTCACGGCTTGCATCACTGCTAAAAACTAAAATGCCAGTTAACACTTTAGCCTTGTCCGTCTGTCCGTCCGTCCGTCCGTCCGTCCGTCCGTCCGTCTGTGTTTTTTAGCCACGCCTCCTCCCGCCCCCGCAATTTGGAAAAAAGTAATACACAGTTTACAAGATAGACGATTCGTAACTCTCTAGAGATAGTTAGTAATTAGCAAAATGGAATAGATTTGCCGAAGAAATGATAAAGATCGGATAAACGGTTCCTCAATTATAAGCAAAAAAAAAGTAAAACAAGCCTCCCCGCTACCACCCTAAAGAAAATTTTGCATATTTTTTTTTTATACCCTTGGAGAGGGTATATTAAAATTGTCCGGATGTTTGTAACGCACAGAAGGAAACATCTCCGACCACATAAAGTATATATATTCTTGATCAGCATGACGAGCTGAGTTGATATAGCCATGTCCGTCTGTCCGTCTGTCCGTCTGTCCGTCTGTCCGTCCGTCTGTTTCTATGCTATCTCCTCCGTCAGTTTTAAAGCTATCTCAACCAAACTTTGCACGAAGTCTTTTGGTATAAATACGCTGCACATTTGTCGGAACCGGCCGGATCGGATGACTATAGCATATAGCTGCCATAGGAACGATCGGTTGAAAAAGTAGTTTTAGTGAGAAAAACTTTTTTGTTTTCAATGCTATCGCTCCCAACGCCCGTATTTATAAGTTTTCTATGCTTTCACATAATTTCAGCAAGTTTTATGCAAATCAGGCAACTATATAATATAACTGCCATACAAAAGATAGGTCTGAAAATAAGTCTTAGTGAGAAAAACTTTTTTGTTTTCAATGCTATCGCTCCCAACCCCCGTATTTATAAGTTTTCTATGCTTTCACATAATTTCAGCAAGTTTTATGCAAATCGGGCAACTATATAATATAACTGCCATACAAAAGATAGGTCTAAAAAAAGTCTTAGTGAGAAAAACTTTTTTGTTTTCAATTCTATCGCTCCCAACCCCCGTATTTATAAGTTTTCTATGCTTTCACATAATTTCAGCAAGTTTTATGCAAATCGGGCAACTATATAGTATAGCTGCCATACAAAAGATAGGTCTGAAAAAAAGTCTTAGTAAGAAAAACTTTTTTGTTTTCAATGCTATCGCTCCCACTTTGTACAGATCTATATTATATACTACCACACAATTTTGTCAAGTTTGATTTAAATCGGATGACTATAGCATATAGCTGCCATAGGAACGATCGGTCCAAAATGTAGTTCTAGTGAGAAAAACTTTTTTGATGAATATATCGTATTGCCATATAAAAAACTGGCAGCATATATCATGCTCCAAGGGTATATAAACTTCGGTACAGCCGAAGTTAGCTTCCCTCTATTTTTTTTTTTTAATTTTAATCACTTGCAAAATATATGGCACCACTTTTGCGGCAGTTATGCGACTCTCGAGACTCTCGGATGAATCCATGACAATAATTATTAAAGTCCCTGTTGCCTTGGCACCTGTGCTTAATTGACATATTTCAGGTGAATCCTCTCTCGTTGCTCATCGCTTTTGACACTCAAATTTTCATAAAAGGCGTTAAGGTTCGAGGTTCAGAAAGTTAAATTTCAGAGACATTGTTAAAACTGTTGATAATTATTTTAACTTTAAAATTTTATACGAAAATTTGAAATAATCTGTAGGAATAAAAATTAAGGATCTTTGATTATCGCTCGGCTAGGCATGTGTTACCTGAAAACTAGCCAGAAATACTGAAGACTTCGTATCTACTTTTTCGAACATACTCTGGATCTCTTGTTGTACCCTTTAAATCATTAGACTATCAAATACAAAAATTTTTTTTTCTTCTGAAGCTTACTTTTGCGAAATTCTACGGCAATTTACGCATAACAGGTGTGGAACCCAATTAGCACCATAATTTTTTATTGACAGTTTGAAGTAATTAAAATACGTTATTTTAAGCGACTCCTTTTTGTTATCTCGTTCGATAGTTCTAACATGCAACCCGTAAACATTGCAAAATAAGTTAACGCTCTTTTTGCATTTAAATTTGGTCATTTTCAAGACTTAATTTACCAAACGTTCTTAGAAATTAAATTAAGATTAACCATAATTTTTCTTGCGGTAAACAACTGAGGTTCGGTTTACACTGCGTCCAGAAACGTCACACTTAAGTGTCATACCGTCACAGTGTAACGTACGATCAGGGGAACATCAAATTATCTGATTCTTGAGTGTAAGAATCACTTGGTTTCTGTAAATGCTGAAGTAATTTGAAAACTTGCCAGTCTGGCCTTTTTCACCAAAACTTGAATAAAAAATCCATTTCATGTCCGATTTCTGTATGAGAGGTCTTATGTTAAAAGTAAATTGAATATTTTTTACTGTCCAATTAAAAAAAATTTAAATTTTTTTTGGTTTTTATTTTTTATAAATGAAATTTACAAAAATCAAATATATATTTTTCTTTTTTTAGTTTGGAATTTGCTTTAAAAATTCGAAATGAACACAAAAAAGCAACGTTTGGAAAACATTTTTATTACGGCTCCATTTTTAGAAAAAGTGGGTTTGGAGCTTTGGGAAAAATGCTGTCGAGCAGTGTAATAACGGAAGAATTCGTTAGCATAAGTGTATTGCAGCGGAGGGCATAATATAGATTTGGATAAAAATACAAAAATAAAAAAAATAAATGACCCATTTCAACTGAAATATTTTTGTAGTGTAGTTTGGAATGGTGATCTCAAAAATCAATTTCAAAAATTTTTCATGGCTCCGTTTTTGAAATATGAATTTTTTCACTTTTTCGGTAGGTGCTCTTACATTTTAAGCCATATCTGACTTCATAATTGTCAGATAGAGTCAAGCAAGATATGAATCGAAAGGCAATTGAACTGCCAGTAATTGCGTAGAACATTGTTTTTAAATCGGCTTAGTAGTTTGGATACAATAAACCAAAACATTTCAAAAAATTCAATTTTTTACTCAAAAATGCAAGAAATTTCATTTTTAAACGCCTAGAAAAAATATAAAAAAATCCAAAAAAAATTATTTTTATTTTTTCTACTTAAGAATCGCACTTTTACGAAGACAATAAGGTATTGGTGAGGAAAATCGTGTAACACGTACCGTATATGGATCAAATTGAGTAGAGGAAATAACATTCAAATTTGGGTATATTGTGTGTTCACAAAAAATAAACTTGTATTTTTCTTCGTCTTTTGGTCACTTTATGAAGTATACGAAAAGCCAGAACAAAAATTATAATCAAGAACCGAACAAAAGTCGAAGCAAACGGAAATTTATTTTTGAATAATCACGAAAATACCACATTTTTTTGCACTAAATTGCTCACAGCTCCTGTGTTTGTTCATAGATTTTGATAATCGTTATCTGGTTTTCTTCGTAGGAGTGCGATTCTTTAGTAGAAAAAATAAAAATAATTTTTTTGGATTTTTTTATATTTTTTTTAGGCGTTTAAAAATTAAATTTCTTGCATTTTTGAGTAAAAAATTGAATTTTTTGAAATGTTTTGGTTTATTGTATCCAAACTACTAAGCCGATTTAAAAACAATGTTCTACGCAATTACTGGCAGTTCAATTGCCTTTCGATTCATATCTTGCTTGACTCTATCTGACAATTATGAAGTCAGATATGGCTTAAAATGTAAGAGCACCTACCGAAAAAGTGAAAAAAATTTATATTTCAAAAACGGAGCCATGAAAAAATTTTTGAAATCGATTTTTGAGATCACCATTCCAAACTACACCAAAAAAATTTCAGTAGAAATGGGTCTTTTTAGTGTAATAGAAAATTCAACTTTCAATTTGATCACAGAAGTAGGTTAGTTTTCGTTAAGGCGGTTGCTGGAGGGTATCGGACTTATCTCCTTTCCATTCCTCCCATTTGTAGGGCTAAAATAGTTAGGAAATAGGTCCATCCGGATGCCTTGATGAACTCTAAATTTTGATTGGGAGAATTACGCTGGAAATGGAAAAATATAAAGTAAAATGGCCATGAATTGATGAAAAAAGAACGTTTGTTATTTAAGAAGCCATTAGAGTCAAAAAGAACAAAAAATAATGGCTTTCAGTGGCAAAAAAATTATGGCCTACAGTGACAAAATGAAAAAATGAGACCGAAATGCAATTTTTGCATGTAAAATAGCTGGCCGTCATGCCAGCGCATTTCAAATGCGCAGGACGATCGCAAACATCGCAATGGATTGAATTTGCAGCGGTCAGTTTTTTTGGTAAGAGCACCAAACAAATCAAACAGAAGTCGACATCTTCATCTTCTTCCGATGACGGCGGCACTTTTTTCTTGGTTGGTGGTGTTGCCTGTCGTTTTCCTGGCCGGCCAAGTTTCTGAGGGGTCTTCTTCTGGTGCTACTTAGAATCACGCTTGGCTGCGCGCTCAGACGCTTTCCGGAGAAGTTAGCACAGTGGTTTGCATTGGCTTTCGACCACGATTCGATGGCTTTCTCGGAGAAGTTCCTTGCACCGACCCAATTTCATCCAACAGTGACAAGCGGCTAGCCGAAGACGCTAGCCTAGGTTCGGGAGAGTTTAACACCTCTTCTTCTCGCCCAATATTGGGATCGGCGGAAACGATGATACCACGCTGATTGTCTTCATCAAGATCAGCTTCGCATTTGAATCGACAGCGTCAATGAAATCAGCTTCGTAAAAAGCATCAGGGTCAAACGGAACAATACCGGGCTTACGAAAACCGGACTTGATCGTTCACATGAACGCATTCCAACATAACCGAATCAACAACGGACGAAACATCTGCAAAATTTGCTCAGACTTTCTCCAAATACCGGATGCCCATATTCCTTGGCTGTAGCTTTGACGGCCTTCTAATCGATGAGGCATTGCTTAATGGCATCGACCAGCCCATTATATTTGATTTTTGTTGAATTGGACGATTTTTTTGGTGTTGACATGGCTAAAAATGCACGAAAATTCACAAAAATGCTGTTAAAAAATTAAACACTTACATAAACAAAGATATTTTACAGTTTTATGGCCAAACACACGCTTTAAACACAAAAAACGAGGGTGTCCACAACCGGTGCAAAAGTGTGTCCATTTTTGGAAATGGTAGCCATTTATATTTTGATCAGCAAATTTACACGACACAAACATTTCACTGAAACTTGATATCACATCACCAAGTACACTTAATGCACTAAATAACAATGTATAATACTCACTTCTTTTCAAGGTTTTGCTTCGATTTAACGCAATGCGAAAATTAAAAAAATTGGCACTCGGAAAAATTTTCACGATTTGTTTTTTATTTCTTCTTCTTCTTTTTAATTGGCCATTAAAACCGTTCGACGGTCTGGGCCTCTGCAACTAATGCTCTCCAGTCGCTTCTGTTCCGTGCGAGCTGGGACCAGTTGGTCACACCAATCTTGGCAATGTCTCCCCTGCTTGCCTCTTCCTCCATAGTCAGCCGCCTTCGAATAATAAGCCTTCCTTACTGGAGCTTCTTCGTCCATCCTGTTGACATGTCCTAACCAGCGCAGCCGCTGTTGCTTTATGCGCTTGACCAGACAGGTGTCCCCATAGAGCTCATACAGTTCGTCATTATTTCGAATGCGGAAATCCTCGCCAACTTTTAAAGGTCCATAATCCTAATATTAAAATATTTTGCCTTAAGTCTGAGCGCGGCAAGCCGCTCGTCAACTGGTGTAAAGCTGATGACTGAGTGGCGTAGTCTATCACTCACTGCAAAGCCGCACCCAAACTCGTGCTTGGAATCATGCCCGCTGAAGTATATCTCCCAGGGGAGTGGTGGTGTCTTTTCTGTCTTCTCTTTTGGTAGCGTTATTATCTTGCTCTCATATCCAATCCATCGCATTTCTTGGAGTGCGGTATCGTCCGATGAGTATTCCTTGAGGACATTCACCAAGTCGATATCATCACCATCTCTGTTGAGGGTGCGGACATTCCAGGTGGATATCCTCAAATCGTCGTCCTTAAAACGTTTGCGTGGGTCGTCGTCAGAGGGGGTCCGTATCCGAGGCATTGTAGTCGCTGTTTTCATTGGTGGAGATTTTTTACGGTGGTGGGTACCAAACCCGACGCACTACCCTGTAGGGAAGGGCGGGTCGCCGCTCACGTTAGCCAGCAGCGTTGCGGATGCATTGGTCCGTTCCATGAGGAGGTGTGAGTCGACTTGAGACGCAGTAAAACAGGATCACGCTGGGTTCGCCAAGTTGAACCGATCAGCAGCTTTACCTGACCACATACGCCCCCATTAGGTCCAGAAGATCTATGACTAGAAGTTCTGAACCACCACTTATTTTATTTGCTCACAGCAAATAGCCAAATGCGTGTTTACACTTCGGTATTGGCTCAGATTATGTGTACTGTCAAACTACAAGTTTGACACTACTCAGTTTGGCGGCATCTGTTACCTTGCAAAAACTAGACTGGGGTTTCCACAACCGGAGACTCTCCCCTATTATATATCAGTCAGTGACCTGTTAACACCGTAAACAAAAAAAAAACTCCTTATTATTTTCAACAAATTATATTTCCAAACTACAGAACTGCTCTTCTAATTATTAAGAATCTTATGAGATCTCTTACGATTTTTCTTGGAACCCTTAAAATTTCGGAGTGGTGATAAAAGTTGTGTTTCTTACGGAAAAGCCGAAAAGTGTGCAAAGTTTTTCGATTAACCCCGCTATTATTATACATGTATAATTGTGAGTTTAAAATTTGAACATTTTGGAGGTCATTTGCTGAATGATCTAGATCAGGGGTGCACAAAATGAGCTTATGGCCGCGTAAAAACAAAACATATGCAAAAATATATCTCAAGCAAAAACAACTACAAGAGAGAGAAAGCCGATTTTGTTTGTGTGTGTGTGTGTGTGTGTGTTCTACTGCTGTTCGAAGCTCACGTAGCCAATAACAAAGGCGTCGAGAAGACATTTAAAATTGTTGTTGCTCTACGGAGCTAGATGCTTTGCGTACGCGAGCTGTATGCGCCGCCAACAACAAAACCTACGCACGGAAAGAAAGAGAGGAGAGCAAGCATGTGAATTTGTGGTGTGCCAGCTGTTACTTTGCGTCAAAAATCAACAAATGCGTGGCTGGCGGAATGGGCTTGGGCACCCCTGATCTAACTGACCTCATTGTTACTGTGTATTTTCTCTAAGTGATAATTGTCCATTCAGAAGATCATCCGCGGATTATCAATACACTATATACAATAGCCGGATTTTCTATAGATATGCTATCGAATTCAAAAGTGTCAGCAATAGAAGAAACTACTGTGTCAATGGCGTTGCCATGGGGATAAAGGGTTTTAGCACAATGGGAAGGGATTTAGCACAATGGGGAAATGTACGCTCATGATTTGTGTAAGCGCCAAATTACTTTCTTTGTTCCCGCTGAGAAACTTCCGCTCTCGTTTTTAAAATGGTCTTTCTCCCTCTTTTAGTCGCAGAACTCCCACAATTCACTACACTGGAATCCTTAGAGCTAGATGGTCATGATGTGCATCTTGAGGACAAAGAATTTCTACAATTATTCCACTCTATGAATAACTTACGGCACCTGACATTACGTTTTGGACGCGGCTTTAAACGATCGAGACAAGTGCCTGAGCTGGCTAATTGTTGTCCACTCCTCGAACACCTGACGCTGGACTATTTCTGTGAATCGTTGGAGCATTTGGGAAATTTCCAATCGCTTAAATCGTTGCATTTATTGTTTCGATATTATTTGAACATGAATGACCAACTCCTCAGATCGTTGGCCCAGAACTATGCCGAACGTTTAGAGCAATTGCAGTTGAAAGCCATACGGATAAAGCTGGAGCATGTGGTTCACATCATTAAGCTGAAAAGACTCAAGGCATTTACCTGTGATAAATGGCCAAGTGAAGCTTTGGCCGATTTGAGTCAGCTAAATGAACTCGAGTGTCTGTCTTTAAGAGGCGGTAAGGCAGCCAGAGAGCACAATGTGGTAGCACAATTAAGGGCTATAGTCAACAATTGCCCTAATCTGGAGCATATCAAATTAGGAAAGGATTTTCAAATGAGTCCCCAGGATGTGGAACGTTTTGTAAGTGAAGTCAAAAATGATAATAAAGGGAAACTTCTGCTGACACTGGAGTTTGTCAAGTGCTTGGATGTGCAGGCTAAGGTAGGTCTGCTTCACTGTAGAAATCTGTTCACGTATTATCAAATTTTTTCAGCTCAAGGTTCTGTGTGGAAATCAAAACAATTTACAAGTGTCCTTTCACAGAGTCAACTGTCGACACTGTCATTGGGATGTCCCATCATTTTTGGAGTAACTCACCCACGCACCTCACAATGGTTTTGTTCAAGCGCCACCGTCAGCCGGAGTATCCATTCGTTATAGACAATGCCATTCCGATCAAACTCTTGACGTTTCTTACGATAATCAAATGTATCATTTCCATCCAAAAGATTTAACCATTTCTGTGAATCCATCATTAGCTGGGGAAGCAACAGTTTAGCATCATTTTGGAGCTGTACATCAAAAGCGGAATGCCATAAAATGCAGGTGGTATGAGGTGCATCCGTTAAGAATTGCTGGGCTAAATAATATATTTAAATTTTACATATTTATATTTGTTATTGTGTACAAAAAGTAAGAGCAGAAAATCTTTATATATCTTCACAACTCTGACAACTTTTTTCCAATTTTTGGAAAAAAAATATGTTTAAATCTTACATACAACATCGTTGGCACTCTGATTATAATCATGTTCGTCTTCATTCCAATACATTCGCGTGTTTGTGCGTTTGGCTCAACGACCATTTATTAGAATGAGCGAGACAGAGACAAAGTCGCTGCTGACAAGAAATGGAAAAGAGAGAGAGGAACTGGCCCGTAATTTTAAGCAGGGACAGCCAAATGGAGAGAGCAAAAAAGGTGCGTTTGTTGGTGACAACGAAAGTCGATTAAGGGGGTTGACCAGTGTGATAGTTTCTCATCTATAACTTATTTAGAATATGTGGTTAAAAGGATTTTTTGATATTCGATGTCGTTAGAAAGTAAAAGCGCTTTGTCCAAAAAATATAATTTCGAATACAACGGCTAGTTAAGTTATGCCTTGGCATTGAAGATTGTAATACGTGCCGAGTCCTTTTGAAATCTATATTTTCGGAGCGAGTTAGTGAATTATTAGTTTATAAGTTCATTCATTTGGACCTTTGCGCCGAAACACCTAGATTAAGGGTCCAAAATCATGGAGATTTCAGCATTTTTGGCCGCTGCGATCTTAAATGAAGGATTCGAATCAGTAATTAAGAGCATTAATGTAATGGGCTGCCAAATCTGGAAATGAAGCTCACACTTACAACGAGAACGAGTCGACGCAATGAAGAACGAGTCGCTCGATCCGAGCGACGCGTGTACGATGTCGACCATGCAGCATTGAACGATTTCTACGAAGAGCAAAAGGTGTCCCCTCTCCAGGCGCCGGACTAGGAATTGGATAAGGGGGGGGCTAAACGCGCTCAAGAAAAATATTTTACAACGAATCAGTAAATTTATTTGTGTAATTTAGTTCTTTTTCTGGTATCGTTTTGTAGATAAATCTCATACATGTAAATAATACTTAAAATCAACAATCCTTGACAGCCCTTTCCAATGTTCCATGACGACTAGGGCGATATTTTGACCCAAAAAATTCACTTTTTTCGTTTTTAACCTAAGTTTTCCGCCATTATTTTTAAGTTTGGTTCCGTATTTCATATCAAATGCGTCTTTATCTAATTACACAAGCTTACAAAAGAGGACATCTTTTGCAAAAACAGAGAAGATATAAGGCTTTCCATATCTATTTTTTGTCGCTTTGATTCAAATAAATTGTTTGATTTCCCCCAGCAAGTCGGCTTACGAGATATTTGACTAAAAAGTGTTAGAGAGAATTTTTAATTTTTGGTACAAATTTTAATATTATTTTTCTTAAACCATTCAAAATTATATATTGAAGTACAAAAAATATTTGGTAAATAAAAAAATATTTTAAATTTTTATTCATTTTTTATTTTTGGGCTAACTTAAAAGCGCTAGATATCGAAAAACTGAAAGTACGTTAAATAAGACAAGACAAGGGACTAATAAATTGTTGTTTCAGATTTTTTTGTTGTCAGAAATTTTTTTTTCCAAAAATAATCACATTATAATATTAAAATATAAAAATTTCTATGTGTTCGGTCCGGAGGGGAGGGGGCAAGTATGGGGAACTCTGCTTTACAATATTGGAGCATTAGAAAAGCTTAGGAAATATAGAGACAGCAAGACCTCATCAAAGGCGGCACAACTCATGAGTGCGATTGAAAAACTTTTGTGGATTTCATGATTTATTTTTTGTGTGTGAGATTTAATCGAAAATTTTCTTGATATTCTGGCTCTAGAGGGTTTGATTCCAGCACATAAGCACACAGTTCAAAAATTTGGAGCTGCAAATTTATGTGGGGACTTAAAGCTGAATGATTATTATGTGGAAAGAGTGTGAGAACCAGTTAAAAAAGCCCAAAGGAAATCGAAGAAATTCAATAATATTTTCCGAGAGTTGCAATATTATTGCAATTGTTTTCACGATCCCTGTCACCTCATCAACAGCTGAACGGACTTTTTCTCTGCTGAAAAGATTGAAAACTTATCTTCGTCGCGATATGCTTGAGGACAGACTCAGCAGGTTAGCTCTGGAAAACGTTCACAAAGATTTTTAACTTCAACTTACGATATATTTGACATGTTTTGCCGCCAAATCTCATCGTCATGCAAGGGAGTGGTCAGCTTTCCGATATTATATTTCTTTATTATTTTTCAACATTAAATAACACAGGTTTACAAAAAATTTTGGAAAATTTTCGCAACAGTGAAGATAGAAAAGTTTTAATATGTAATTTTTGGTCGCTGAGTTTTAATTTATTGTTCGTTTTCCCCCGCACGTAAGGTTTTCGAGTTTAGCGAGGTTTCATTACATTTGTTGGTCCTGTGTCCACATTTTAGGACACTTCCTATTTAAACCAACTTTATTTAATGTAACACACTTAGCAATTTATACTTTTTTGCGTTCTCTTCTTGGTGAACCCTAATGTAAGCAGCAACTCAGCGAATGTGTACACCAATGCATGTTGGTTCTCAAACTTCACTCAAACTGTTGCCACGTCAAAAATGGCGTCTAATCAAAATGAATTCAAATGTTCAATTCGATTTTTAACGATCGGTCTTTAATGATTTTTGGAACAATCCAAATAATTGAACTATTTCTAAAATCCTTGATTACTAAAATGGCTCTTTCCATATATTTGGATGAATTAATATATAATATTTCGGCTCTGGGGGGATCCGCTACTGCCTGTATGGTCCAGGCATCGCTGATTACAGTTAAGTCACGACTTCATGGCGTGATTCGTACTTCAACTTTCAAACTCGTTTTTCTCGACACCACTTTTTTTCAACTTGTCAACATGATTTCTCAAACGAAGCATATATCATGGTCCAAGGGTATATAAACCTTCGGTAGAGCCGAAGTTAGCTTCCCTCTATTTTTTCAACATGACTTACTTCCCAGTGCAGTATCACGGAAAGTTTTCATAATTTTGACTTCAAAAAATTTCTAAATTTACTTCAATAGTTACTAAGTTCTAAGTTTTAACCGCTCTTCAAAAAAATTCCATAAAAACAGTTAAAAAAACGGCTGTCACAGTGGTCAACCACCTTAACTTGCAAACATATTCTTTCAGTAGACTCTTGCTCAATCGGTATGTCGTTATTTGAGAATCAAAGCAGACTATTTACGATAAGTATTTAGACTCATCAGTGGCGTACAGAGCTGGCTCACATAACTTATAAACTAGCGGTCATGTTTTCATTCCTTTCAAAGCCATTATTTTAGCATCTTCTATGACTTCGGCTATCATTTTAAAAAGTTTTTAATAAAAAAAAAATTATTGATCCACCGTCTTTTACCGGCCTTTACACGTCAAGCCTATCCACTTAGACAACGCCAATTCCGTAAAGCACGTAGATAAATTTTGACGACAGCAAGTTTTTTTAGGCTACACTTAGAGCACTTCAAATCTTTACACTTTACAATTTTACAACCGTTTATTTTTTTTTATAAACTACCAACCTTGTGCATCTTATAGCCTCTTCCTCTTCCGTCGAACAATGATTCGTACCTTCTAGATTTTTAGTCATTAGCAAAAATGTACTATTTACATTTACTCATGTTTTGTGGTTGTGCCCTATACCTTTGAAGTTTTTCATTTACTATTTTACGAGCACCAATGAATACCCTAATTGTAAATATAACTTTTTGTGTCGTTCAAAATCAAGCATAGCTCTTAGTGAGAACATAATTTTTACTCTTACTTATTGGACACATTAGTACACCTCAAAAGAAAAACTCACCCAGAAAACTTAAAACGGTGGACCAGTAGCTCAGTTTGGGCTCTACCAACATGACGGACGTTTGTTTGCAAAATGTGCAGAATATATTGTGGTTCAAGGGTTATAAATGGACTCTCAAGAAAATTGTCTTAGGGTTGCAAAATCATTAAAAATGTCAAACAATTTTAAATCAGTCAGCTTAAAAAAATTAATTGTTCCAATTTTCAAATAATTGTTATTTAATATGTATCTATAATACTAAATTTTTTACATATAAAGTAAGGTCTTTTAACAAAATATATTATTGAATTTCTTTGCTTCTTCTTCTGAAGCTTTACCTTACCCACCCAATCAATCTGCATTTGCCAACCCTCGTGTCCAGTGGCATTTAAATAATTTGCCCTATTAACTGCATGCACATAAAAATTGTTTGATAAACTGCTAAAATATTTATTTGCAATAAATATGTTTGTATTTGTTAACCATTTATCGTTAAATATGAAGTAATTATGTATTTAGTATGACTTATTTAGAGTAAATTACAAACTAAACAAAGAAACAATTAAAATAAAAATGAAAGTTGTAAATAAAATGTGCTGACATAGCTTTAGCGAGGAGAGATGCCACCGGAAAAAACACACTTATCAAATTATTATAAATTCTTAAAGCTAACCCAATTAAATTAAACTAGACTTTGACGGTGCCACCGCCGCTTCCCAGGGATTTCATCAGTTGGTAGCATTCTTTCAATTTACGCTTATCGCCCACCTTTTCCCTGTTTTTTCCCCCCCCCCCCCCCCCCCCCCCCCCCCCCCCCGGGGGTAACAGAGGCGGTGGCAGATATTTACGGCCACATACAGGGTTGACCATATTCTTTAACTTTTAATCTCAGATCGCTTAATGACATACCGCGTTTGAAGCGTCAGTCCAAGCAGATTTTTACCATGGAACAATACACGCCACGCGAGCGCTCTGAAATAGTTGAAATTTACGTTCAACAGAACAAGTCAATTGTGAAAACTCAACGTGCTTTTAAAAAATTAAATCTATTAAAAAATGGTACGCTAAATAAGCAAAATTGCCGTATTTACGCCACTGAAAATCCTCAGGAGATTCAAGAAGTGCCTCTTCATGACGAAAAAGTCACAGTTTGGTGCGGCGTTAGTGCGAAAACGGTCATTGGGCCGTTTTTCTTCCAAAATGAAAATGGCCATGTTGTTACCATCAACCAGGAGCGTTATCGCGACATGATGACCAATTTTGTGATGCCAATTATTCGTCGAAAGCGTATGAGGCAGTTCTGGTTTCAACAAGACGGCGCTCTACCGCACACAAGTCGCATAACAATCGATTTTCTGAAGAAATTGTTTCCGGGCCGTTTGATGTCGAAAAGTGGTGATTTGGACTGGCCACCGCGTTCGCCCGATTTGACGCCGCCTGACTTCTTCTTGTGGGGATATTTGAAGTCAAAGGTTTACGTTAACAAGCCAAGGACCGTAGAAGAGCTCAAGGACAACATTCGTGAAGAAATAGCCGCTATTCCGGGCGAAATGTTGGCGAAATCGATGGCAAATGCTGCAAAAAGGGCACAATACGCCATCAACGCCAGAGGCGGCCATTTGAGAGATATCATATTCAAAAATTGATGTAAACAAATCTACTTGGAACAAATTAAATGATTAAGATTGCCAACCGCCAAATTTTTTTTTTTTTCTTTGATTTTTTTAAAAAACATGGGTCCGTCGAATATGGGCAACCCTGTACATGGCAGCAGCACGTTCTCGCTCACCACCCTCAAAGTTTTGATGTCTACGATCCTTGCTGCCGCTAAATATAGATGAATGGGCGTAGCGTGATTGCAGAATACGGTCCAGCAGCTGCTCCAGCCATTAATCGGCAAACAGCCTCATACAGGTAGGCAGGTGAAAGAGGGAAGAATAAAATGATATCAGGGAAGTATAACGAAACGGTTTCAAATTGCGTATTAAAATGAGAAACAATAATAAATTAAAAATAATACAACAACCGTAATGTTTTCGTTTCTCTTTCGGTTGTAATGATTTTTAATACCCATAAAAATGGGTAAAAGGACATCATAAAGTAACAGAGAAAAAAGTAGTTCCGACCCCATAAAGTATATATATTTTTGTTTAGTGTCGACAGCCTGGTCGATATAGCCAGGTCTGTCTTCAATATCAGAGACTATAAGAGATAGAGCTACAAATTGTTGCGTATATTTTGTCTCGGTCGCACACACTTTACATATTGCGCCGTCTGATTGTGTGCGACCTCATAAAACCGGTGTGAGAAAAATTTTGATGAGCAGCTAATTTAACGAAAACTTTTATCGATGGGAGAGTTGTCAGAAGAAGCACAAAAATCTAAAAACAATGACTACCAAAGGACTACTAAAGCTTTATAGACTTCAAGAAAACACATACCCTTTTAACATGTTGTCGGTCTCTAAGACACATCAGATCACTTGAAGAATTAACCAAAGAATGTTCACCAGAAATGTTAAGTCGCCTAAAAACTAATGATATGAATACCTGAATACATTGGGCTTGTTCAGCAGAATAATTGATCCCTGAGCAGGTATCAGAAAAAAATTTTGCATTTAGTAGTTTTTGCTGTTGGAGGGAGCAGTACCACTTTAAAGTAGCATACTATTTCTTTGATACATGCTCCTGTATCATGATACCTCAAATTGGCTATTATGATGCCGCATTACTCAAGTTTAGTATGAAGATTATTGCAAATTTATACTTGATCATGGAGCAGGTTGTTCTGCTGAACACGGTCATTGACAATACTTGAAATGAAAATTAACCATTTCCATCTTAGGTCTAATCTATATATGGGTAATTATTTCTGAAGTGGGCCACTTCTTCTTTCCATAGTCTCCAAACATTTTAAATTTTTTGACAGGCTTTAACCGCAGTTTTTCACGATTTTTAATAGCTTTTTCAGAATTTTACCATTGTAGGATGCAGAGATATAGGGATTGTTCTTTTTTGTTAAAGTTGCTTATTGCAAAATATTACATGGGTCCAAAAATAAATAAAAACTTTCAAAAAATATTATGTTTCCTTTACTTTGTGATAAAAATATTTGCGATGGTTGAACTGGTGGAAAAAACCGCCGAAACTTAAGAAAAAAAATTAAATCGCGAATTCTAAAAAAACGGCCATTTGGCGATTTAACAAAAAAAATTCGGAGTAATCCTCTTGATATTCTTAGTTCTCTAAAAAAGGTTTCATGATGGGACAGCCATTACTTTCCGCGAAACTCACTTCCAAAGAACCAAATTTTACTGAAATCATAGTAGGCTATAAGCAATAGTAATATAAAATTAATTCACCTTGGGGTAGGGGGAAGCGAATGCGTCAAATGCGAATATACTGATGATTCTGACTCATTCTAAAAATTTGGAAATATTGACACTTACAATGTTTAAAAAGGGAAACACGTTTAGTCTTAGCCGAAGCAGTAGTCCAGGCAGAACTAGTCAATCACATTTTACAAACCTCAGTTTGTGGATCGGTGTAAGAGTCATTTAAAAAAAGTATTTACTTGAATCAGTTTTCCTTTTTGAACTTCAAATTCAGTCTCCATCAACAAAGACGACGACGACATCATGTCCGCCACTCACAAGCAGCGCTATAAAAATGCGGGCCTGGATTCCACAGAAATGCGTCGCCGGCGCGAGGAGGTGGGCATTCAATTGCGTAAAACCAAACGTGAACAGCAACTGTTCAAGCGTCGCAATGTGGTCCTGGATCCTTCCCCACCTTCAACAACCGGTGGCGGCATGGAGAGCAGTAGCAGCAGCGAGTTACAGGTAAGTAAAGAACTTTTAGAAGAAGGAATTACATTTATTTGCCTTGTTCTTTCGGTACAGAACAATGATATGCACATGGCAGACACCACCAGTGGCCTGGGCCCGATGGGCGGACAGCTACCAGTGATGCCAGCTCAGACAGAGGCCGCTGCCGGCCAAGCAGCCACTTTTTTGCCTCAGTCTATCATTAAAGCTGTAACGATTCAACTGCTGTATAGTCCCAAGGAGGCGGATCAACTGGAGGCCACACAAAAGTTTCGCAAATTGTTGTCCCGCGATCCAAACCCACCCATTGAGGAGGTCATACAAAAGGGCATTGTGCCACAGTTTGTTACATTCTTGAGAAACACCACACATGCTACATTGCAGTTCGAGGCTGCGTGGGTCTTAACGAACATTGCCTCGGGAACGTCTAACCAAACCAAGATAGTGGTAGAGGCTGGTGCCGTGCCCATATTGATAGAACTGTTATCCAGCCCGCATGACGATGTGCAAGAACAGGCCGTATGGGCTTTAGGAAACATTGCTGGTGATTCGCCCACATGCCGGGACCATTTATTGAGCTCCGGCATATTATTGCCACTATTGCATGTGCTGAGCACCTCGGAGCGAATTACAATGATACGAAATGCCGTGTGGACGCTATCAAACTTGTGTCGTGGGAAGAATCCCCCCGCTGATTTTGCGAAAATTGTGGTTGGCCTGCCCATACTGGCACGCCTGCTTGACTATACCGACGTGGATGTGCTAGCTGATACCTGCTGGGCCATTAGTTATCTATCGGATGGACCCAATGACAAAATCCAGGCCGTCATCGATGCGGGCGTCTGTCGGCGTCTGGTGGAACTGCTGCTGTAAGTAAAAATGAAACTTTATGAGTGACAGTTGCTGATGGATTTCCTCTTGGTTTTTAGCCATCCGCAGGAGAATGTGAGCAAAGTTGCATTGCGTGCCGTGGGCAACATTGTGACCGGTGATGATCAGCAGACCCAAGTGATATTGAGCTATAATGCTTTGCCCTGCATTAGCCATTTGTTGCGCTCAAATACAGAGACCATTAAGAAGGAATCCTGCTGGACCATCTCGAACATTGCAGCTGGCAATCGTGAGCAAATCCAGGCCATTATAAACGCCAATATATTCCCACAGTTAATGGCCATTATGCACACGGCTGAGTTCAAGACACGCAAGGAAGCTGCCTGGGCAATAACTAATGCCACCAGTTCGGGCACTTCCGAGCAAATTCACTATCTGGTGCAAGTGGGCTGTGTGCCGCCGATGTGCGACTTTCTTACAGTTGTCGATTCGGATATTGTTCAGGTGGCACTTAATGCGCTCGAAAATATCCTCAAAGCTGGTGAAAAGTTCCAAACACGCCCCAATCCCTATGCCATGGCCATTGAGGAGTGTGGAGGTGAGTAGAAAAATTGAAGAAAACAAAGATTTCTCTGTTTATTAATCGGGTTTACCCTCTAGGTCTTGACAAAATCGAATATCTGCAGGCTCATGAGAATCGTGACATTTACCACAAATCCTTCTACATCATTGAGCAGTACTTTGGCAACGAGGAGGAGGACACCCGCGTGGCACCTGTGGCGGGCAATCAACAGTATGAGTTCAATCCGCACAATCTGCCCGATGGTGGCTTCAATTTCTAGCATCGCAAGCGAGCTGACGAACACACACAACAAAACACATACAGAGCGAGCGCCTGCGCCTGCTAGGCATTTGGGCATCAATGAATCAAGTCACTACTAGCATTTAAGTCAGTAGGTCAATCAGTTGTCGGCTCATTTGTTTACGATTTTGTTACTCTTTTTCTACTTTGTTACACTCGACTTCTCCTCCTTCGTATGATTTTACAATCCAAAATTTAGGCTTATGGTCCAGGACCATTTTTATTTAGCTCTTATTATCTTATGTAAACTGTCATTTGCTTGAGTTTGGGTTTGTACATAGTTTCTGCATTTTGCAACCTTCAGAGCCTGACTTGGTGTTGTTATACATACTTAAAAAAAAACACACGTAACTTAAATGATAACGATTTTCTAATTGAAATTTTTAATATTGTTCTAAATTATACAAGTTTAATTTAATTGTCCCATCAATAAAGAGCAAATGAACCAGAACAGAAGATACAAATATATCAAAACTATAGTTTTTGTAGTCAAAGATGCTAAAACAAAAAATAGAGGAAAGCTAACTTCGGATCGACGGAGCATGATATATTGCTCGAGGGCTGCCAGTTTTTTATATGGCAGCTATACGATATATTCATCCGATTTTGATCAAACTCCCCAAAACTGTGACAGATAATATTCATAACCGGAACGTACAAAGACGCTACCATTGCCACAGTGCACAGTGGGCGAAACGGCCATTCTAGCGCGTCGAAATTCAATTTTTCAAGTTTGAAAAAGCGTTAATTTTATATTATACTAGCATAAAGCCCGTCGCGCTTCGCTGCGCGAATCAGTTTGAAGTCAATCGTGAAAGCCAAATATTTACCAAATTTAAAAATATTCTCTAAATTTGTTTCCTCTCCTCTCCTCCCACTCACCTCTTACACAACTTCCACACGTTTCCCACCCACATCCCTCCCACTTCCCTCCCACATCCCATCCACTTCCCACCCACTTCCCGCTCACATCCCACCCCCATCCCTCCCACTCTACACCAGATTCCCACTCACTTCCCACAAACTTCCCCTTCACATCCCTCCCACTTACCGCCCACATCCCACCAACATCCCGCCCACTTCCCGCCCACATCCCATCCACTTTCCACCTACATCCCACCCACATCCCGCCCACTTTTCCAGGAATTTTCCGGCGTTGGGTCAAATTTTCCAACATCGAAAAATCACATCTCAATTTATTTCATTCACTATTCTAACAAACCAAGATTCAAGTCGATCAGGTGAAAAATATTTTTTCATGCAGTATTTTCCGGCCATTTTCCACGTGGAGGAGTTTTCCAAAATTGGGAAAACACGTGTCGAATATTTCGCGTACTATGCTTGCAAACCAAGTTTCAAGTTTACAGACTTTTCCGACACTTTTCCGACTTTTCCGGGTGGGATTTTCCGGAAAATTGAAACACAGTTATTGTTGAATTTGCATAAAGATCTTTCAAAATTAGTGTGAATCTGATCGGATAATAAACAAAAAAGTTTCATACAACAGTTTTCCAGGAATTTTTCGACTTTGGGGATAGATTTTCCAAAATTTGAAAGTCTATTTTTTTATGTTTTAGTATGTGTAATTTTGAAAATGAGTTTGGAGCTAATCGCTGGCCACTAAAGTTTCGCCCATACAACCTTGACCACCTTTATGGTTTAGGCTGTGCGACGGTCACCAGTCAGTCAGTGAGTGAGTCAGGTTGAACTCTTTTATATATATAGATACATCTTCCTTTTTAATTTATTTACGGTTTCTTGCCCATCAATCAAGAAATAAAATTGGTTTATGGCCCTCGATAGAGGAAAGATCAACCTATTTAACTAAATTTTCACAAGCATTATTTCGTTAAAGATGGCATTTTAATATATTTTTGAAAGTTGCCTTCTTAGGCATTTTTACCAACTTTGACCATTGATATCTTAAAAACTTGACGTGCTAGAATAATTTTGAAAATTGACTTTTACTCAGCTTAAAAGCCTTCGTCGAACGGTATCAACCTCATTCTCCGGCCCGAGATGACCCAATATTTGTTAAACTGTGTTTTAAGCTCGTTTGTATAAAAATCTAAAATCATTGACAATAAATGGATATTTTAATATTCATAACAGGAACCGAACCGAAACTTCCGCAGTATTTTTAACAGCGAACCGTACCTTATAACGAACCAAGAAAGATAAAATATTTAAGCCTGAACCTGTTCCGAACCCAAGTTATAGTTAAATATCCAAATTGATGAAATTTTCCAATTTTATTTTATAAAAACGGTTTCAAATATGATTATAAGTTTTACTAATTGTTCTAATTTTCTTTGACAACTAAAGTGCCTTTTTGCTACTTTGTGCTCGCTTGAACCACACTTCACCCAAAAAGGCCAGCAAACTGCATATCATGCCGAAACACCACAGCATAATCAAGCCAATAAAATTATCAATGCCCAACTTCACTGGTCCTATATCCAAATTGGGTCTCTGAGAATTAATAATGCGATTCTGACGAGAGGCATTCATATAATCGGCCGCTATTTTCCATTCCCAATACTTGTCCAGACCAGAGGAGTGCCAGGCCAATATCAAATCATTAAAGACACTCAAGTGAGCCCACAAGCGAGGCACTAATGCCACATTAAGCGCAAAATAAATATCATCCACCATTAGCTTAAGGCGATCTAATGCATCATCGGCAATTACTTCGGTGTTGCCCAGATGACCAAATAGCATGCGCTCCACCACAAAGCCCATTTGCTCTGTGCGAGAATAGGCGGTTAACACAGCAGCATCAAATACTCGATAGTGCTTCAGAATACCCACCAAAACGGGCTGTAGGAGTTGAAAGAAAAAGTTTTATCTGTTTATAATCGGATAAATGCGCACTTACATCAGCTTCCCGTTCATCAATAGTGTTTATAAAATCATGAGTAGGGCCTGCCCAGTTTAGCTGATGGTCATAAAGTCGCTGACGCGAATCAGCTGCCTCTTCGAGACTGGGCAGCGTGAGTATGGATGCCAGCCCTCCACTGTACAGAGTTGTAAGTATAATATCAATCATATAGGTGGCCAACAACAAGGTGCGCAAGGCATTGGAGGTGCTTCTATAGCTGGTGCTTTGGTTAACAAATAGCTTCAATGTGCTAACAAATCCAAAATATAAACTCTCTCGCCAGCTCTTCTGAAAAGGTTCACAGCGTCGCGTACAACTGAGTGTCACACATTCCAGCAGAAGGCAAAGGACAACACACAGCCAAAGCATGGCCTGAAATGGACGCAGCGGTAGAACCCAGTTGATTAGGCGACGCGGAGCCGGTACCATGCAGGTGACTCCCGAACGACCCAAAAAAGTTGTCACATCCATGTGTTGATACGTCCCATACCTTTAGATTTCAAAATTTAAAAGAGTGGAAAATTGATTAAATCAAATCCATACCAAAAATACTGGGCACCAATAGCATAGTCATTCCGTCTATCCAGGATCAAACCCACCAGACCATAGCCCGTGGCATTGGCATAGCTTTTACCCCAATCGGTTTCAGCTGTCAAAGAATTATTTTATATAAGACATCTGTGATATAAAAGTTACTTGATTAGACTATGCGAATCCTACTATATTCCTACAAAAACTCTCTGCGAAACCAAAATATGGGGTAAAAAATGGAAAATTAAACTAAATAAAAATTTAAGAAAACTAAATCATACAAATTAAGGAGTTCCAAAGTCGGAAAAATAAAACTCATAAGTTATTTTAAATAATTTTGTTCTTCAAATCGGTCCAGAACCATTAGGATATGTGAATGAAAAGGTGAAGGGTTCCGTCAGTACTTTGGTCCAATGAAAACATTGAACCTGATTAGGGGACGTTTTTAATTTTTTTATTTAAAATTTCAAAACAATTTATGGTCTACTCAGATATAGCAAATGTTTCCCCCTCTTTGACTTGTCAGAAAAACATTTAGGTTTATTTTAAACAATCCAAAAATTCATATAAGATAAATTCGCAGCTTATGACCAAATTAAAACCTTCAATTCAGTTTAGCTCAATACTGAAACTAGCCAATTTTGGTTTAGAACTGATCTATTTTAAGCTTGTTTGTTTGACTCGGACTTCAAAAAATCCTGGAGATTCTGACTACAGAGCTGTTTGCAGACCACTTGTTAATTATTTTCGTAGTCTGGATTCCTTAAAAGGTACTTTAAGTTTTATTTTCTAGAATGAAACCCCGAAGAACCGGTTCGGACCGAAAATTCTGAATTATTTTATCTCCCGAACCTGAACCAGAAATGGAACACCTCAGTTTCGACAAAGGTGCGGTTCACTTAATTACATAAGACATGTTAAATTGGAATTTTGTTGAAAGGATCAGGCATGAATGTGGACCATTCGATTATTGATTGACTTATCAAATAGTTAGACTACAGGAAAATTTTTGTAGAATTCTTGGGGATTGCAGGCTTATTTTTTTCAAGATTTGACCCTTAAAAATTTTTTTTAGACCCATATTATTAAATTAATTTTAGCGATTTCTAGAAATTACACAGTTCGACAACTTTGTTTAAAAGCTCGGCATAAGACCCATAAATTATGATAAAAGATACCTTTGTAAGCATCACCTCATACCCAGTTTTTTGAAGCCTCGGTTCGCGTTTATTGGGTACTTTTGTACTTGCAACATTCAACGACAACCATTTTAACTTAGTTTTAATGGCTTAAGATAAAATTCTCCAAAATTAAGCAAATGTGGACAGGGTTATTGGGATCGCAATATAAAATTCACCTTATTCGCGCAATCGGTTAAGATATAATTATCATATATTTATTTTCATATTTAAATTGTCAGCGATTTAAATTGAAAATTATTTCAAAATTGAAAATGAAAAAGAGAGCACTTTGTTATTTTACTAGACGTAATGCGATATCAACTGAGCCAATCTTGTATTTATTCCTTATTTTTGATGCCGAATCAACGGCCGAGACGTAGAGAACGCGTGTTATCCAAAATTGGGCTCATTAAGCTGTACAAAATTACAGCAGCAATTGAAATCTATTAATAATTTCGTTATAAAAATTTGTATTTGATAAGCTTGTCATATGAGTAATTTTTTTTTCAAAACTTTAAGGCTCTGCCGCGCCCATTTAAAATTTAATTAAAATTGCTTGATATTAAATATTAGCTTTGGAAATGCTGAGACCTACTTTTTTCAATTTTGTGTGCAAAGAAACCAAAGATATTTAACGAAAAGTAGGTCTTGGATAAAACTTAAACTTTGACTAATATGAAAGACTTTGGATTTATTTGCGCTTGCTTGAGTATTTCTCTATCCCAGAAATCTTTGTTCTTTTAATTTTTAATCGCCAAAACGACAGCACCCTACAAAGTTTGTCTGCTACATTTGAAAGTTATCTTTGGAAGGTCTTGAACGGCATCTTACTTATGACTTTCTGTTTCAGAGTATATTCTTGATTTCAAGATAATATCTGTTTTGGGTATTCCACTTGCTCTAATAAACTCATAAATAATAAATCTGGAACACATTTACTATATATTCATTGGCTTTTGTACTTTTTTTCAATGGAAAAACTCACACAAAATCTTTAATTTTTATGGATTATTATGTTCGATTTCAATTCAGAAAACATGATTGTCAAATTTTCCAATCCCACTTGACAATCACTGTATTCAACAGGTAAAATCGGGAATCATAAATCACAAAATCGGAATTATCTGCTGAATACTCCCATTATTGTTTCATTTAAGTAAATTGAGCGAACAACTGTTTTTGTTATGCCATTTTCTATGTCCTTTATATTAACAATTGAAAAATCTTTAAAGCCATACTTTTGCGATAAAAGCTTTGCGCCACCAAGGTGCCACCAATTCTGCGCTGCAATTCTGAATGAATGGAAATTGGAATAATTTTAGGGTAAATTAATATTCAGGCCTGTTCTCGGTTTCGATTTCAATCACATTGTTATGATATCGATTTCAAAAACTGGTTGTGTTTTTTAGCTTTTAACTTTAAATGCAACTGTCTTAATGATAAAATTTTGAACCAAATTTTCAAATCGATTCTTGGAATTCAAAACTTTTATTAGAATTTGTCTATAAAATGATTAACTTAAGGCCATTTTTTTCATGTTACAGTTTTCGCCAATCCATTTAGAATTAAGTTATAAAATGAATATTTAAAATGCAGTGAGGAATCAAGAAACAAAAATTCAACCAAAGCTTTTTAATGTTTTGTGGTTATATAAATCAAGTAAACAAAAAATTGTAAGTAGAATATTAAACAAAAGCAGTAGTTTGGGATTTTACGACTTTTAACTATTTCCCTGCAAAAGCCAAGGATAAAAGGTTTTAACGAATTAATATGTTTCAAACCAAGATTCTCACCCAACTCTTAGGGCCCACGCATACATGCGGCTGAAAGATGAACAGACGGCCGATCATGATATTTTATTACATCATCAAACCGAAATAATCAAACATGCTTTATAAATGCCGCTATGCTGAGCTTACAATTGAATTTTAAATATCAAACCAGTGCACGCTAGCATGCCCGAAGCAGCGTGTTTATTTTTCAAGGTCAGCTTCAAGTTCTGTTGTCAGTTTATCATTCAGCCGCATGTGTGCGCGCACTCTTAGGTTCGATAAGTTAAGACGAACCGAACATAATACTTTACCACGGCCTCGAAATCTCTAACCAAACGAATTCTCTACAAAGCTTAAGCATTAACCATACATCAAGTTTTCGAAAGAAAAGTTTTGATGGGGAGATCAGTGATGGCCTGGGTAATGCTTGTCACCAATTGATACAGAAGTTTGAGAGCTGTTTGATCAATTTGTTAAAGAATCACTCCAGGCTACTCCCAAGTAAATGACAGTCAGGAACTTCCCCATTTGCGTGGACTAACACTATCGACTCCAGCGACATTTCAGTTTTTTAGTCTCGGTGACTGACCTATAAAATGCAAGGTGTTCAGTGCCAATATCTTCACCAGAGATTCGCAACAGTGTTATTTTTCCAGCTTTAAAAGCGTAAGCTTATGTCACTTGAAATAGTGCAAACCAGCCAAATAAACACTCGTTGTCTTATACGTATTTTTACGACTGAGTACGATTGTACTTGTACGATTGCCTGTCAAAGTGGTTGATTATGCTTTGAGCTGCACTGTGTTATGACAGCAGACACGCTAGAAAAACAAGGATACGATATGCTTATCCTTCATTGGTAACGCTTTCTACTGTCTTCTTCAAAGAAGCAACGGTAAACGCCGTTAGGTTGTGGATGTTATCTCAAAAGAGAAAGATAAATGAGAGAGATTTTAGCAACGCTTGCAGTAAATAGACACTCGAGTGTGAAAAATATCAAATACGAATGCGGTCCACTTGTAGTTGCGGAGCATTCGTGTAGATCTCTGATTTTCACTATAGCTAAAATAGTTTAGACGTTTATATAAACTTTTGCTTCGCTACCATATCAAACAGTCCTGTACTATGAAATGAAATTTTTCCGTGAAAAATTTTACATTTTGTTAACCGAATCTTTTTCTAAAAAGGGAATCCGGCTAAGAATCGGATCCGGGAGTCGAAATAAAAAAACCGAGTCGCCACGGTTTGGTTATCATCCAAATTCGCACACGCAACCATGTTACAGAACATCAAATAACCCACTTGTATCCACTTGAACCGTGCAGTTGTACATCTCGCAAAAGACCAACATTAAGCGCACTTCGGTGCCGTCTATGGTTACCTCCGGTTTGCCAACAGCACGATCGTATACTCCAGGTTGCTTGTGCTAAATCAAATAAAAATTAAAATAAATTTATATTAATTGTATTGGAGCGACAATCCTACTTACATAATCCAACAGCATATAAGGCTTATAATCAAATATCCCTATAACCATTTCACGACCTTGTAGATCCTGTAACTTATGATTCATTGCAGATCGACTCTGCCAAATGATCTTCTCAGTCAAAGCATCGAATTGTTGTAGCGTATAAAATTCGACTGGTTTCGGTTTCCTTTCAAAATTACGTTTACCCACAAAGCGATTGGTTTTAATTTCAAAAATGCTTGAATTTAAAGATTCCGATGTCACCACTAACACATTGGGTTGATCTTTAACGAATTTTTGGAAAATTTATAGAATGTTGTATAAACATTTTCAAAAATATTTCTTACCCCGAAATAAGTAGCCAACGAAATAGTTGTCTGCCTCAGCAGGGTTGTCCCCGAGCAGCTCCTGGGTGTAGGCAAATATAAAACGATTTCGCATTGAACGCCAAATGGAATAAATGCTGGCGTGATAAAAATTTTGGGCAAATTCAACAATTTGTTCCTGAAATGCTATAAAAGCCTGTAAATGAATGTAGGTTACTTACTTAGGTTCAGGTAGTTAGTTTCAGTTTTAAGCCTTTTTTCTGAAGGATGGACAAACCCCTTTTTTTTATCATTTTTTTAAAACTCTAACTATAAATATGCCTACAGACCAGACCTCGGTAAAAACTGTCAACAATTTTAGCGGGTCTGCACAAAACAGTTCTGTTACAGACACAACGAAAAGTGGGAGCGTAATAACACATTCAATTCTTTTCCCAATAGACGATGCGCTTAACCAAAGAGCGCTTTTTTCGATTCTCTATTGCTCATGGCTTTTACTGACCGTTTTGTCGGGAGCAACTTCCAAAGTGTTCTTTGCCTTTTGGCGGTTTGTTTAACTCATATATGAACATTGTAAATACACAAGCACTCACGCCTACCAAACGAACAAAATAAAACAAAAAACACTTAACACTTAAAACACTTAAGTTATTATGTTCTACTCATTGGAAGCTAGCTGTTTCTAGAGCTCAAAAGTGTTCCTTGAAGTCAGCGATTCCGAAAAGTGAAAGTATTCTGGACCTACTTTATCCACTACTTTATCCACCGCTGACCAGCGACTATAAAGAGAAAGAGAGAGAGCACTCTTGCAGAAACCTCGGCATGCGTTCGGCTCATATCAGTGTGAATAGCAAAATGCGTTCGGCCCCTGCGGGCCAGGCGTAACAATCGCTGCTATAAGTTGTTATTGTCAGTGTTGGCAACTGTTAAATATAGCTAAGAATGGCCAAGTGTAATATGTATAAAATAGCTATTAAAGCAGGCTCGGGGTTATGTTATGTTTGCACATAACTTGAAAACAGGAACACACCACAAACGCGGCTGGTAGACTGTACAGCTATTTCAGGAACCTCCCTGTGCCATCATCAGCGGTCTGTACCTATCTACTGCAAGTCAGCAGCTGCCTCCTTATGCCAACCTCTTGGGAATTCCATAGAAGTTTTACAGCAAATACCGAATTCTATCAATCGGAATTGGTTAAAGAACCGAATTTCAAGACATTTGGTTAAATCATTTTGCCAACAAAAAGTCAAAGATAAAAGGAAAATTCCGATTATGCATATGGGTCTGCATCTGAATTTGGGATCGACTTTCGTCTAAGCGTTAGCATTTTGCAGTAGAGTTTAATAACGTTGTATAGAAGGAAACAACGGCTACTAGATCAGGTACAACCAAATTTGGAATTGTTTGAGCAGTTGAAAGTGACTGCTTAATCCCAAGTGAATTCAATTCGACAAAAAAGACGAAGGAATCTAGCAACTACTATATAATTCAATAAGTATTTTTATCAGTCTAAATTGCTAAATATTGCCACACGTATAAAAACATTAAAAAATGGAAAGTTCATTTTCAAAAGAGATCCAATTCCAGTCTGGTTTATCGGAATTTGTGCTCTTTCGAAATAGCTAGAAAATGGCAAATTGTTATTTCAAAATAGCTCGAATTGAAGGTTCCGGCAAAACTGAATAGTTTCCGGATATCGACCTAACAAAATTGCTAGATCTAGTGGGAAAATAGCTAAAGTGGCCACACTGGTTATTGGCAGACAGACTCGTGTGTTTTGCTCAACCGAAAATATGCAACACAGAAAGAAAGTAAAGCGCAGTGAAAGATGGTGTGTTCTGGGTTTTTTCTGTTTAGTAGAGGAGGAGAAACATCGATGTACGTAGACATGTTTCATCGATGTTTAGTTAATATTTTAAGAGTCTGGTGATGTAGCTTACTAAAGCACTTTCTTGCTTGAGATTTATTTGAAAATAAATAGAGAATATACATAATATATGTAAATTTGATAAATTATAAGACCAATGCCCCTTCTAGGGTTCCAGATCAAATATTTTCTTTTGAAGTATTTCTAAAATTATTTAAATTTTTATAAAGGAACATTAAACGCTCCCAATTCTTTGGCTTTAATGTCTGACAGGTTCAATAGTGGCATATTATCTCCCAGAAATTTGAAAAGTGGCACCCTTTTCTAAGAGGTAAGGATTTCTGACATTTCTTGTAAAGTTTCTATTTGGAGGCTTTTGGAGTTGCTTAGACTTTGGACTAAAATTTTGGATAAATGTTCAGACAGTAGAAAAATTCGCTTTATTATTAAATATAAACTATTCCACGGGGAGGCGACTTCTCGAATAATGCTATAAAAATTATTTGTAATTTGGGCTGTTTTAGTTATGTACAATTCGCTTACATTTGGAAATTACGTCGTTAAGGCAGAGAAGTCGAAAGATTTCTTGAACTAAAAGAGGGAGTGTATGTGTTTAACTCATGGAAAATTTGTGAGTTCTAATAAATCGCACTTTTTTTGATTATAGCATGTAAATGGATTTTCATACATATTGGGGTTTGGTTCAATTGGATTGTTTTGGATAGCTGCATATTACATATTGACAGAACCGCAAATTGGTCACCTTACCCTATGGACGCCAAATTTTATGAGAAAATAGCGAGACCGTGTCTTGTTTATGTAGGGTTGCAAAAACATCGATTGTGTAAAATAATTATCGATGTCTGCAGCTTAGATAAAAACATCGATGCATCGATGTTACCATCGATGTTTCTAAAGCTCTACTGTTTAGTCCACTGACTGATCGAATTGAAAAAATGTGTTGGCACAGTCTAAATTTGACTACAGACAAACCGTCTAAGTTTTGGTTAAAGTTTGGAAACTTGCAGATCGCCGTTTTTGATGTAACGGTTTTAGAGCAATAAATATTAGAGATAGATTTTGCTATCGAATTCCAAAGTGCGAGCAATAGAAGAATCTGCTGTGTCAATGGAGTTTCAATGGGGCTAGAGGATTTACACAGTGGGAAGGGATTAAGGACAATGGGGAAATGTACGCCCATAATTTGGGTAACTGCCGAATTTCTTTTCTTTGTTTAAAAATGTTAAAATGGCACAATATTTCTAATGAATGAATCCCGAGAGGTGACTATATCTTTGAGGAAAAAATGCTGCTTAAAATGTGGGGGGCAAACTTTGATTTGCAAGTACAAGCAAAGCAATCCAATCAGCTGTTCTTTGCTTATGCTAGTGTGACGATAAACAACATTCGTCAACATCCATTTTTTGAAAATGATGTTGAATGTTTACCAGTTTTGCTCTACAATTAACGGGTACAAACAGCTTGCGCTCAGTCTTGTAACTTGACATACTGTTAAAGCTATGTTAATAGATGTTAAATAGTTCACCCGCTAAGAAACTCACGCTTTCGTTTCTAAAATGGTCTTTCTCCCTCTTTTAGTCGCAGAACTCCCGCAATTCACTACATTGGAATCCTTAGAGCTAGATGGTCATGATGTGCATCTAGAAGACGGAAAATTTCTGCAATTATTCCATTCTATGAATAACTTACGGCACTTAACACTACGTTTTGGACGTTGCATTTATTGTTTCGATATTATTTGAACATGAATGACCAACTCCTCAGATCGCTGGCCCAGAACTATGCCGAACGTTTAGAGCAATTGCAGTTGAAAGCCAAACGGATAAAGCTAGAGCATGTGGCTCACTATCATTAAGCTGAAAAGACTCAATGCTTTTACGTGTGATAAATGGCCAAGTGAAGCTTTGGCCGATTTGAGTCGGTTAAATGAACTCAAGTGTCTGTCTTTAAGAGGCGGTAAGGCAGCCCGAGAATTCGTAGCGCAATTAAGGGCTATAGTCAACATTTGCCCTAATCTGGAGCATATAAAATTAGGAAAAGATTTTCAAATGAGTCCCCAAGATGTGGAACGTTTTGTAAGTAAAGTCAAAAATGATAATAAAGGGAAACTTCTGCTGACACTGGAGTTGGTCAAGTGCTTGGATGTGCAGGCTAAGGTAGGTCTGCTTCACGGTAGAAATCTGTTCAGGTATATTCATAAAATATTTTCAGCTCAAGGTTCTGTGGGGAAATCAAAACAATTTACAAGTGTCATTTCACAGAGTCAACTGTCGACACTGTCATTGGGATGTCCCATCCTTCTTGGAGTAACTCACCCACGCACCTCACAATGGTTTTGTTCAAGCGCCACCGTCAGCCGGAGTATCCATTCGTTATAGACAATGCCAACCCGCTCAAACTCTTGACGTTTCTTACGATAATCAAATGTATCATATTCATGCGAAAGATTTAACCATTTCTGTGAATCCATTATAAGCTGGGGTAGTAATTGTTGAGCATCATTTTGAAGCTGTACATCGAAAGCGGTATGCCATAAAATGCAGGTGGTATGAGGTGGATCCGTTAAGAATTGCTGGGCTAAATAATATATTTAAATTTTACATCTTTATATTTGCTACTGTGTACAAAAAGTAAAAGCAGAAAATCTTTTTAATATTTTCACAACCAAAGACGTGCCCTCAGAGAAGGGTTGACTATGCCAACTTTTTTTCAGTTCTCAAAAAATACGATACTATTTTTAAAGTGACCCAAAAATTTGACCCTCGATTTGAAGTCATTCTTTTTATGCTTTAAGGCAGCAGATACACATACTACCTGTAGCAGCACAGCTGGCCATACTTAGCTCTGCACGAATCAAAGACGGAATAAATTGAAGCAGAACTGTTCTCTTTGTCTGATTGAGCAAGAAGCATGTATCTGCCTGACTGTTACCCTAGCCGCTACATTAAAAAAAAAACATTTTCAGAAAAAAAACACTTAAAACCTTTTTCTCAGTTCTGTGGCAATAAGGAATAACAGCACAGCTGTGAAAAAATAATAGCACCACCACCACAAGCAAATTTTAAATAGTTGCCCAACTCACATTTTTAACATTAAGGAAACCTTGAACACATTTTTAGAAAGGAAGACTCTTACAAACCTGGAAAAAAAACAGTTTTTAAGTCATTTAAGGAACTTTATTGAAATTGATAAAATTAGGCGAAAAAAATAATAGCACCACTTCAAAAAAGTATTACAAATTAAAAAAGTGGCCAATAATAAAGGAATTCTTTAGTTAACAATTTTGAACTATTAATACTAAATCTATATTTATCATTTAATATTTAGTACAGTGTCCTTTATTGCCAATAACAGCTTCTGACATGAAATCAACTAGGTCTTGGCATCGTTTTATGGGAATTTTGGACCAGAACTCTTTAATTACTTCCGAAAGTGATTCGTTAGTGGTTGGCTTGGAAGCAGCAACTGCCTTCTTGACGTCAGACCACAGATTCAGGTCGAAGTGATTAGAGCAGGCCACTCCAAAACGTTCACAAAATTTGCCCTGAACCATTACTTTGCTTTTTTGCTGGTGTGTTTGGGGTCATTGTCCTGTTGAAAAACCCATAAGAGCGGCAATTCGTATTCTGCAAAGAGTAGCATTACTGTCTCCATGATATTCACGTACACGTGCTGATCCATGATGGTTTTATCCAATGTATTGGACCTTCTCCATAGTAGGAAAAGTAAGACCATACCATAACACTACATCCTCCATGCTTAATGGTTTTTGTGGGGTACTGGGGTTTGTATTCTGTTTTCCTTGGACGTCAAACATATGATTGAGATCCCTTTCCACCAACCATAACCACTATGGACTCATCTGACCATAAAATATTCCTCCATTGTTGGGATGTTCAATATGCATGATCCCTTGCAAACTTCATGCGCTCAGTAAAGTGTGTCGCGTTTAAAAGTGGTACCTTTCTTGGGCTGCAGGCTTTTGGGTTATGTTGCCTAAGATATCTGCGAACTATTTGGTCTATCACATTTAATTTAAGCTCTTTTTTAAGCTGGGCAGCAGGCTTGAAGTGATCCTTCTTGCTCTGATGAATCAGTATTTTAACATAAAGAGGGGTCATAGATCGTTTTCGTCCACGTGTTTCGATCTTTTCTTCATAGTTTAAGGCGTTTTTAATCATTTTATTAAAGCATCCTACCAATTGACCAACTTCTCTGGAAGTTTTTCCGTCCAATATCAATTTTTTCATAAGGTCGCGCTTCTCCGCAGTTCAGAGCTGTCCACGTCCCATTGTATTGATTATTAATAACTTTTTTAGGCAGGTTCTATGTCATATAAATAATGGAATCTTAGTCAAAACTATTAAACAAGACTTAATGACTTAATAACTTAGGACCTAGAGCCGTCCAATAAAAAAAAAGGCTAATCAAGGTTGCTAATTTTTGATTATTAATTTTTTGTAGAAGCATTTTCTTAAAAACAAAAAAACAGAAGAAATTATAAACGGTTATCTTTGTTTATGCCGAACACTAAACAATAAAATAATCAAAATTTTAAAAAATCGCTAGCATTATTTTTATCAACAACAAAATGTTGTAGTTTGCTTAAATCTGGGAAAAAAGTAGGTCTCACTATTCCCAAAGCTAATATTTGTTGCCGTTCGGATTCGGCGTTAAACTGTAGGTCCCTTTCCTTGTGCGAAAAATTTAAAGCAAACACCTCCAAAAGACTGAGAGAAGCTTGGCTTGGCCCCGTTGGAGAAGCTTTATAGCCAATTTTACATTTACAATATTTATTACAATTTAAATGCGCGCGACTTTGAGACACAAGTTTTGAAAAATATTTATCACACGACACGTTTACCAAATACAAATTTTTTCAAGCGAAGTTATTAGTTCATTTCAATTGCTGTCATTGTTTGAAATTCAAAAAGGGAACTACATTTTATAATCATCGCCGACTATTTATAAATGAACAAAATATGTAGTAGGCAAAACGCGTATGGTTATAACAAAACTTTTTTCCTTCCCTTTTTTTTTTTTTACCTTTTAAACATCAAAAAGTATCCGATAGGGTGAGTAAGAGCATGACCTTAAAAACTTCATACATTTGGGGTCCAACCTAATGTACATATGTGAAGATAAACATGTAATTATACTCGGTTACTAGATGAAATGGCTCACATTAAATCGAATTTGACCTTATGTTCAAAGCAGTGTCGATTTCATTTAAACGGCTTCCGTCCAAATTATCTAGTAACCAATTTATATAAAAAGGCATACTAGCTTAGTGGAAAGCGCAATCGATTTACTAAAATATCTATAGTTTTCCAATATTTCCC